>JALHBL010000831.1:52500-140134 GCA_023638675.1 Camponotus pennsylvanicus
TCGTATATTTATGTAATCGAAGAAACGTTTATTGAAAACGTATATAATTTATGAGAAAAATCTCATTTATAAATGTTTACAAAATTCTATTCTATAAATGGTATAATCTAAGTCTATAAAACGTTAATAAATTGTTGCATGAATAATATATACACATCTGATTTTACAACTAAAATATCATACGAATAATAAACATTTTATTATTATATATATTTAACTCAAAATATGGTCAAATATATATAATAATAAAATATGTTTATTAGTCGTATAATATTTTAGTTGTAAAATCAGGTGTGTATATATTATTCGTGCAACAATTTATTAACGTTTTTAAGACTTAGATTATACCATTTATAGAATAGAATTTTGTAGACATTTATAAATGAGATTTTTCTCATAAATTATATACGTTTTCAATAAACGTTTCTTCGATCACATAAATATACGATTTTAAGAAATAAAATAGACGCAGATACATTCTAGAAACTAAATGTTTCTTTTCGTATTCTTATATAATATTTTTCAACGCATAAAATCCGTTTTGTTTTATGCAAACGTAATAAAAACGGATATCATTATCATATATTATACGATTGTATAAAAACCATAAAAATTAAAACGTTTATCTGATATACTTATACCACATTTATACTAACTTTACGTTTAATAAATGTTTAATATTCCATCATGTGTTTATTGGGTATTCACTTATACAGGGTGATTCAAAATAACCCTGTTGTCCTATTGTCCCTATTGTCCACATTCTTGAGTCAATTCTAAGATGATTTTTCCTTCGGCAAAATTTCGTCCGACGCTTAGTTTTTGAATTATTAAAGAAAGTAATTAACTTATGACGGGTCGGATACAAGAGGCAGGCAAGGGTGGCGCGATTCACCGTCAGACGCGGGTGCTTACGCGGGCGCCTGCTGCGATCAACTGATCGCTACATACGACATACACACACATGCGAATACATACATTCTCATTCTCTCTCTCTCTCTCTCATTTGCTCACTCACTTGAAGTCATTTTTACTGTTACTTCAATTATTATTTACTTTTTATTATTATTTACATTTTCGCTTTAATTATTATTTTTTAAATTGTACTGTTTTTTTTTAACGAGAGAGGGGAAAATACATTTTATGCATACTCACCGGCCGGTCCGGTGAGTTATGTGGGACTCGAGTACCAAGTCGAATTACCAACTCGGTACTCCCTACCCACTAAAAACCCCTCTCTTTCGCGAATTTTCTTTAACTGTTTATTTGACATCCCGAAATCTGTTTTCACACAACACCAAAAAATAGTTATTATTACCTTGTTCGATGTATTGCTGTAATTTCTTGAGAAATGAATTTTCCGATAGATCGTACTTTCACTCAAATTGAACGTAGATATCACGTTCTAAGGGACAGAGATCCACACTAAATAATTAATCGAAAGTTCTTTTTTCTTTTATAAACTGTATTCTTTTATAAACTTCAACATAATCACATTCATTCACTCACTCGATAAGACGAGAAATTTACCAACGACTCTATCACTAATCACTATCAATCATTGTCGAATAATCACTGTTGGCAATTAAAAACCACTTGATTAAAGAAACACACGCGCACATACGTTATTATACAACGCGACGACGCGACAACGCGACAACATTTACCCGGCGAAGTCTGGAGGCCTGCCTTGACCCTATCTTAGGGTCCATCCGCCACTGCTATTTGGTACAGTGGGGATTTTAGTATATATTAGAGGGATCTTGGGGGATGTGGTCACTCTACGGCGTTGTGCTCGTCGGTGCCGTTTCATACGGAAGGCCAGTCGGAAGCCAGCATGCACGCGAATACCTCCACCGGCACTGATTTGGTCAGCGAGCGACCTTTCAGGGATCCTTTGTGGCAATCGGCATTGCATCCATCGAGTGAGATACCAACATCGCTCTGGAGTCGCATATCACTGTGTTAAAAAGCAGCATTAGGTGTGAGGTCTGGATAGCTCAGTGGTCTAGAGCAGTTGCCCGGAAAGCGAAAGACTCGGGTTCGATTCCCGATCCAGCCACTTGCGCCTCACATATTTTTCTAGTCTAGGATGTATGTGGGAGGAGGTTGGACGTGTCTTTACGCCCATTTGATCAACGAGCGACAGAATCCATCCGTGGCAACGGCATTGATGCATATCCTGTGGAGAGAGCATTCACACATTTTTCAGCCTAACGAATAATTGCAAGAAAACAATATTCGCAGACTAGAAAAATATGTGAGGCGCAAGTGGCTGGATCGGGAATTGAACCCGAGTCTTTCGCTTTCCGGGCAACTGCTCTAGACCACTGAGCTATCCAGACCTCACACCTAATGCTGCTTTTTAACACAGTGATATGCGACTCCAGAGCGATGTTGGTATCTCACTCGATGGATGCAATGCTGATTGCCACGGAGGATCCCTGAAAGGTCGCTCGCTGACCAAATAAGTGCCGGTGGAGGTATTCGCGTGCATGCTGGCTTCCGACTGGCCTTCCGTATGAAACGGCACCGACGAGCACAACGCCGTAGAGTGACCACATCCCCCAAGATCCCTCTAGTATATACTAAAATCCCCACTGTACCAAATAGCAGTGGCGGATGGACCCTAAGATAGGGCCAGGGCAGGCCTCCAGAGAAAGATAGGGATGTATGTGGGAGGAGATTGGACGTGTCTTTATCCCATTTTTGGTTATGGTACGTTATGGTAGGTTTTTCAATCAAACACATGTTCACGTTAGACGGCGCTGTTAGTACCTTAACCTATCGTAACCTACCATAACCAAAAACCCCCTCTCTCGTTAAAAAGAAAAAAAAACTACAATTTAAAAAATAATAATTAAAGCAAAAATGTAAATAATAATAAAAAGTAAATAATAATTGAAGTAACAGTAAAAATGACTTCAAGTGAGTGAGCAAATGAGAGAGAGAGAAAGAGAGAGAGAGAAAGAGAGAGAGAGAGAATAAGAATGTATGTATTCGCATGTGTGTGTATGTCGTATGTAGCGATCAGTTGATTGCAGCTGGCGCCCGCGTAAGCACCCGCGTCTGACGGTGAATCGCGTCACCCTTGCCTACCTCTTGTATCTGACCCGTCATAAGTTAATTACTTCCTTTAATAATTCAAAAACTAAGCGTCGGATGAAATTTTGCCAAAGGAAAAATCGTCTTAGAATTGACTCAAGAATGTGTCATTTTAAGGACAATAGGGTTATTTTGAATCACCCTGTATGTATATTTAATATACTTATATGTTTTTGTGGTTATTTTAGATTGCATTGATCTAGAAATACTTTCTACACATTACAAGCACACAAAGTATAGATAGATATATAAATTATATTTTTTGTTAATAAGACGCATTTCTTTTTGAGAAAGGAAAATAGATGGAAATAGATCATTTTTGAGATCTTATTTTTTAATATATTAATATAGTTTTTAATAGATTAATATAAAAATTTTGCATTTCCTTGGATTTTTATGTTCAAAAAAATTTCGATAATTATCTTATAATTAATTTTAATATTTACTTAATTATTAAAAAATTAAAGTGGTTAAGAAGGCATAGAGAGCTAATAGTACAAGGTTAAGATCGTAACATATATATTAATAGTTCATAAATGGTCTACAACAATTCAGTAAGATCCATATACGCGAAAATACAGATTAGGACGCAAATTAACGATAAAAAACATATACGTGAGATAAATTAGAGCGGACGTTTCAGCTTATTTTTAAGCCATCTTCAGCGCAAAAACATATGAGTAAAATAAGAAAAAAGTTCGCAGAGAGAGTAACGAAGAGAATAAATAATTTATAATTTAAATGATCGGGGGCAATCGACTGCGACCAATAGAGAATAGTTTAAGACGGCTCACGATAATTCTCCAATTGTAGGGGTAATCTCTAGTTTGGGTTAATAGGCCCAAAGTTGAGTGTACACCAAAAGGGAGACTATAAAATAATAATAAAACGGTAAAATTATAATTGAAATAATGATCAAAAATAATGATTAAAAATAAAAATAAAGATATATGGAGAAACAACGGTTTAACAGGATGAGAGATTACTTACAATGCCATGATTACATCAAACAATCAGTGAGTCGTAAAAGTTGAACAAAAAAGCCGCAGTTCGAGATTAAAAATTAGTTGCAAGTACTCTTTACAGGAGATAAATACAAATGGTACAAGTAACGAGTGATTTCGAAATTTATAAGTTTCTGTGTGTGACCCTCAGACATTAGGAAGTTTGTTTATTAATTCGTTGTATATGTCAGGAAAACAATCGGTGTCAGTTTGTAAATTTAATCCGTTATGTTGTCGTTTAATATAAATCATTTCCGAGATAAGCCTTTTATTATAACATGTTTCTTTATCCAATATTTTAACCTCATCCCATTTAAAATCATGATCGAGATTCAACCTATGCTCAGTAATGACAGATTTATTAGTAGTCAATTTATTAATCTGTTTCTTATGTTCATTGATCCTTGTGATTAATTTCCTACCCGTCTGACCAACATAGGAAGCATCACAATTATCGCATTCAATTTTATAGACGATGTTAGTATTCAAGGTTTTCGGGATAGCATCTTTATGAGCCTTAATGATTGAGTTAAGTTTGTTAAGACTATAGTAAGACAAAGTAGTATTGGTATCTTTAAGGACGTGTTTGAAATTGTCAGTCAATGTAGGTAAAAAAGGAACTGTAAAATAAGTAGATGTTTCTTCTTCAGTCAAAGAGGTATTAGATTTCCGTAAATGGTATAGTAATCTGTGATTAATAGTGTTAAAAATAAATTTCAAAGGATATCCATTATTAAGCAAAATCTCTATGATATGTATGATGTTTTTACGATGAAATTTAGGATGCGATAACAAGAAAGCTCTGTCAAGTAGACCAATAATTGTACCTCTTTTTTGACAGTCGGGGTGTTGTGACAGAAAGTTCAAATATCTACTGGAAAATGTAGGTTTATGGTACCAATCAAAATGTAATTTATTGTTATCAGAAATGATAGAGATCTCCAGGAAATTGAGCGACTTGTTATCTTCAACCTCAAGTGTGAACTGTAATCTTTGGTTAAAAGAATTAAAAACAGTTAATAAATAATCTGTTAAGTTAGATGGACAAGCCGTAATTATATCGTCAACAAATCTATAATAAAATGGAGGTGTGAAAGTAATCGTATTTAAGGCTTTCTTTTCAATGTCCTGCATCACTATATCTGCTATGATTGGTGAAAGGGGTGAGCCCATGGGAGTGCCAAACACTTGTCTGTAAACAATGTTATTAAATGTGAAGAAAGTAGAATCCAAAACGAATTTAACTGCTATTAAAAATTCAGACTTAGGCAGACTTGTGTTATTTTCAATATAATTCCATCTGTTAGTAACACTCTCCATGGCGAGTTCCATCGGGATATTAGTGAAGAGTGACACTACGTCTAGAGAAATGAGTTTAAAATCATTTTTTAAATGAACATTTTTCAACTTGTTAGTCAATTCAAAACTGTTCTCAATAAAACTAAGCGCCTTAGGGAAACTCTTGATCATGATCTTGTGTAAGTATAATGCTAACTGGTAAAGTGGGCTATTCACTGATGAGACAATGAGTCTAAACGGAAAATTCGGTTTATGAACTTTCGGTAAGCCATAAACTCGTGGAAGAGTGCCTTCACTGAAATATAAAGAACGGTAAGTTGTTAACGTGATGTACTGGTTGTTTTTCCACCTGGTGAGAAGCTCGCGTAAATTCAAGATCAATTTGTTAATGGGATTCTTTTTTACCACAGTGTATGTTTCTTTATCCGTAAGAAGATGTTCAATTTCATGAATATATTCAACTTTTTCAAGTGCGACTGTGATGTTGCCCTTATCGGCCCGTGTGATGATGAGATTCGATTTCTCCTTCAAAAAGTTTTTTGTGATAACGTTGAGATGTAGTAGATCTTTGTGGATTTTATTCAGTGGGTATTGATACGTAGGGATGGACTTGAGAACGTTAGTAGCTTTATTTCGGATGACAGCGCGTTCAACCGGAGGAAGCTTCCCAAGATTGTTTTCAAAATTAATAATGAATTCAGAAGTTAATTGAGTTTTATTAGTCATCGGTAAGCTGAAGTTTCCGCCCAACTGTAGGAAACTCACTATATTGTCAGGAATATGTGTTGAAGACAAGTTGATAAACCATTTGTTATTAATATTAGAAATATCATATTTGAATTCTGAAAACAATGACGGTTCAACATTAATAATGATTTTGTCAGAATTGTGATTAGGAGCCCGTTGATAGTCATAGGAATTAGTTTGATGGGCAGGTACATTAACCGTCTCTATTGCATTAAGTGATCTACAATAGTGAATCGGTTTAACGTCAGAGTCATTAAGTTGTTTGTCTAAAATTATTTTGAGCTTTCTGTCAAATCTCCCACATGTATTAAGATAGAAGGTAAATAGAGGACCGCTTTGTTTGTTGAAGAACGATGTACAGATCGGTTCAGGAATATAGCTAAATAATTGGTGTGTGATGATATAGATGTGATCATAATTGTATTTAATAGTCTTATATGCGTCATTAATCTCTAATTTTAGTGATTTCCTTAAGAATTCCAACCTAATTCTACGGAATTCACACACAGAATTACAATTATTAAGGCTTAAAACAGAATCGCTTAGTATGGTATTAAGATGTGAGGGCAATACAGTGTGTTTTTGACAATTTCGTAAAAATTTTAACTTTTGTTTGTTGACAATAATATTGTTGACAATTAATTATTAAAATTATTATAATTGTTATGCCACGTTCACATATAAAGAACCAGAAAACGCACTATAATGGCATATAAAAAGTAAGTATCTCGAAAATGTATTTTTTGAAAATTTTGTCAAATAAAGATGTTTTTATTTTTAGATAAAAAATATCAGAGTATGTAGTTTGTTTGTGGCACGTGTCATATTATATAAATATATACATTATATTACATATATATGAGCATATATTTTTATTATATAGGGTGTATCAGAGCGACCGTAACAGCAGTTTTTTGTGGAACCTAAGCATTTTAGAGAAAAATATTTCATACAAAAGTTGTAGGGTTTAAAATAACCTATTTAATGATCATATCAGTTTCACTTTGAATAGCACCGTCAAAGTCACATAAAAAATAATTTGAATTTTTTAAATAGAAATCCCTATTTTTTATTATATATTCTTGTAGCTAACCTCGAGAGCTTTCCAAAACACTATAATAAAATATTATTCTCTTAAGTACTTTTCGAGTTATGAGGCTTGAAATCATTTCTTAATTTTACATAAACCATAAAATATCTAGCAAAATATTCATTTTTCGATTATCTTACCTTAATACTTTTATGTACAAAATAATGAGAGGAATCGATTGGTGGAAAGAAAACACATAGTTGTTTCTGAGAAAAAATATGTAATTCTTAATTGCAAATTATATATTTTTTCTCAAAAACAACTATGTGTTTTCTTTGCACCAATCGATTCCTCTCATTATTTTGTACATAAAAGTATTAAGGTAAGATAATCGAAAAATGAATATCTTGCGAGATATATTATGGTTTATGTAAAATTAAGAAATTATTTCAAGCCTCATAACTCGAAAAGTACTTAAGAAAATAATATTTTATTATAGTGTTTTGAAAGCTCTCGAGGTAAGCTATAAGAATATGCAATAAAAAATGGGGATTTCCATTTAAAAAATTCAAACTATTTTTTATGTGACCTTGACGGTGCTATTCAAAGTCAAACTGATATGATCATTAAATAGGTTATTTTAAGCCCTACAACTTTTGTATGAAACATTTTTCTCTAAAATGCTTAGGTTCCTCAAAAAACTGCTGTTACGGTCGCTCTGATACACCCTGTATACTATACTATATTATACAAGGTAGAGCATAAGTTCCGGAACGGCTAAATATCTCAGAAAATATTAATTTTTTGAAAAAATGGTTTAGACAGAAAAAATGGCTTTAAAAAAATCTATTAGCTGATGGTATTTATTTGACCTTGGGACGACCTTGAAAAGCGCGGTCAAGGTCACCACAAAAATCTTAAATGGCAACTCCTATTTTTTATTACATATTCTTATAGTTGAGGTCGAGAGCTTTCCAAAACACTATAATAAAGTATTTCTTCATTGAGTACTTTTCGAGTTATGAGGCTTGAAATAATTTCTTAATTTTACATAAACCATAAAATATCTAGCAAAATATTCATTTTTCGATTATCTTACCTTAATACTTTTATGTACAAAATAATGAGAGGAATCGATTGGTGGAAAGAAAACACATAGTTGTTTCTGAGAAAAAATATGTAATTCTTAATTGCAAATTATATATTTTTTCTCAAAAACAACTATGTGTTTTCTTTGCACCAATCGATTCCTCTCATTATTTTATACATAAAAATGTTAAGGTAAGATAATCGAAAAATGAATATTTTACTAGATATTTTATGGTTTATGTAAAATTAAGAAATTATTTCAAGCCTCATAACTCAAAAAGTACTCAACGAAGAAATACTTTATTGTGTTTTGGAAAGCTCTCGACTTCAGCTATAAGAATATGTAATAAAAAATAGGGGTTGCCATTTAAGATTTTTATGGTGACCTTGACCGCGCTTTTCAAGGTCATCCCAAGGTCAAATAAATACCATCAGCTAATAAATTTTTTAAGTCATTTTTTACTGTAAACCGTTTTTTCAAAAAATTAATATTTTCTGAGATATTTAGCCGTTCCGGAACTTCTGCCCTACCCTGTATATTATGGCGAGAGAGAGATATACATATTTACATATTTTATAACTGTATGTCGGTTAATTTTTTATTAGCCTTAACAAATTGGGCATCTACGATTTACCTGCGATGATTACATATATTACGAATATGAGATCGCAACCATTGCATATCTATATTGGTCATTCTATGGGCTCAACTTGTTTCTACATAATGGCGACAGAGCGTCCGGAAATCGCTCAAATGGTGAAAATGATGATCAGCTTCGCATCAACAGTTTTTCTTAACCACACAACAAGTCCCATACAATATTTGGTTTACTTGAAAGATTACAAGGTAAAAAGTAAGATACTATTTGTTCAAAAAACCTAAAAATTATCCCGGTTAAAAATTCGCATAGGCAAAAATCAGTATTCTCTAATTCGAGAATTCGAATTTAACGGGCATCGAGAATCTTCTCGAGTTTTCGATCCGTCAGGAAAACTCGACCGTTCGCGTTCTCTCATTTTTTCACCGCCTAAGAAACGCTTGTCATAAACATTTATAACAACATCGTCAACCGTCAGCAAAATCAGCGCAGCGCACGGGCATGCACGCCCATACGTCACGATTGGCAATCAGCTGATCGAAAAAGACTGCGCGCATGACAACTAAAGAATTCTATACGTCAGACCTCATCGGCGGCCAATTATACGCGGCGCCCTGAGGTCACCGCTAAAATATTAAACTTATTGGCCCACGTCGTAAAGGGCCTCAGAATCAGCTCACTATAAAATGGGCACCGCACTTGATCGCAGTTCGCAGAATTTTCCGCACGTAAAACCGCTCGCTCTTAGTAAAGCCGCTCGCTCTTATTAGTAAAACCGCTCAATTACGCCGCTTTATTAATCTTCGGACTTATCTCGCCGTCTTCGTTGTTTCAGTTCCTGAAATTTTGTACATTTTTGTAAATATAACTTTATTTAATTGTGTGGTATGAAATAAAAATCAGAAAAATACAAGAAAATACGTGTTGTGTAGAGTCTCTTTAGACATAAGAAAACTTGTCTTTTTCCGTCGGGCTCTCTCAAATCCTGCGCTATCGCAGTAATCCGCAGTCGCTCCGCGAACACTATTAATTAATTATAATAATTTATTATCACGTAATAACTATATAAAATAATATATTTTTGGCAAATCAAACAAAAACAATTATTTTACATCTCGTTTTTACACACAATAAACAATATAACTTTAAAGTGAAAAAATAGCGAGATATAAATAATTCTTCAATTACATGCAACTAAATTAGTTAAACAATACAAATTACATTTTTAGCTAATATTATAGTGTGAATGGAATTTATTTTAATATAAATTTAATTCGTGATTAATTAAAGATATATGTTAAAAACTGTAAAAAATTAAAAAGAAAATGGCATAAGAGCCAACGCGCGGTAGTTGGAGCGCAGAGAAGCAATAACACTTCTTTCTTTTTTCAGTATTGGTTTATTAAAAAACACATTATAATAACAAAAAACGTACGTTTCGGATCATCTTTTGATCCTTCTTCAGCGCTATGTTAACAATATATGTTACAGATAGTGACGCGTTACATTAAACGAATTTGTTCTCGACGCGTAGGTGACGCTAAATTGCGTCCCGCGGAGGTCTAGTAAGCGCTCTGCTTCCAATAGTCAATTAAATATACTATAGTTATGCTATGCGACGTCACAGCAGATCTAACAAATCGAGTAAAAATAATAAAATAAATACCGAAAGATATTACACGTGAATAAGCTTTTTTGCTTAAATTAATAGTTAGAAGCATGGCTCACCAGAAATATGTCCTCGGTTGTCAGGACGTAAACATGGACTCAACCAAGGACATGCGCAGTTGACTCAACGATAACAAACATACCGACGCGTGAACGAACGCCTCATATTTTCGATAAATTATCGATTATCGTCGCAAATGTATGATGCAAGCCCTCTGTATCACTCTTCAAGTTCAAGCTATTTTTTTGGCGCTTGATAAACAATATTTCAGAGACAAGCCTTTTGCCCAACGAGGACTCCCTGTCGGTCATGATTTTAATTGGGAAGAATCTGAGATTTTGGACAGGGTGTCCTCGTTGGGCAAAAGGCTTGTCTCTGAAATGTTGTTTATCAAGCGCCAAAAAAATAGCTTGAACTTGCAGAGTGATACAGAGGGCTTGCATCATACATTTGCGACGATAATCGATAATTTATCGAAAATATGAGGCGTTCGTTCACGCGTCGGTATGTTTGTTATCGTTGAGTCAACTGCGCATGTCCTTGGTTGAGTCCATGTTTACGTCCTGACAACCGAGAACATATTTATACAGTTCGTCATTGAATCTCGAACCGACATGAGGCGCACAGCGGTATACTATATTATTAATTGTAAAAAGCGCGGAATCTGGTGAGCCATGCTTCTATTAATTTAAGCAAAAAAGCTTATTCACGTGTAATATCTTTCGGTATTTATTTTATTATTTTTACTCGATTTGTTAGATCTGCTGTGACGTCGCATAGCATAACTATAGTATATTTAATTGACTATTGGAAGCAGAGCGCTTACTAGACCTCCGCGGGACGCAATTTAGCGTCACCTACGCGTCGAGAACAAATTCGTTTAATGTAACGCGTCACTATCTGTAACATATATTGTTAACATCGCGCTGAAGAAGGATCAAAAGATGATCCGAAACGTACGTTTTTTGTTATTATAATGTGTTTTTTAATAAACCAATACTGAAAAAAGAAAGAAGTGTTGTTGCTTCTCTGCGCTCCAACTACCGCGCGTTGTGGCTCTTATGCCATTTTCTTTTTAATTTTTTGATTACTTGAGCCAAATCTCTAATTATTAAAAACTGTAACATACAATTTTCTCTGTCATTAAAAATAATACGTAAACTATATTAAATTCTATTTATATTTTATATGTTAATAAGATTTGAGTTATTTTATAAAATATGCATTTGATTATTTGAATAAAATTTAGAAGATATTTATATTTGATCTTAAAAATTTTTTCGAAAAGATCAAACATAAATATCTTCTTACCGTTTTATATCTTGTTTCTGATTGTTTCGTACACAATTGTAGTTTTTAATTTTAACGAAAAATTTTTCGACGAATTAAAATTAAAATCAAAGAAACTCTCAAAACTTTTATGAATTATTTCAATTTGATAAAAGTAAATGCTTAAAAATGTTTTATTTATTTATTTTCATTATTATCATCAAAATCTAAAGAAAAATAGAATTACAAATAAATTATCATTAAGAAATCTTCTATTTCAGATGATAATGCGATATTTTTTTCACGAATTTTTGCTAACCAATTTTGTGAGATCTTTTTTAATATATGGCAGCGATCAGAACATAATCAAAGATATCTTTTCCAACTTGATGTTTACATTGTGTGGTTATGATCGCGAGCAGTTTAGTTACGTGAGTAATAATTTCATGAATGTATGCCCAGATAGCACAAGGATGTCCAATGTATGTCAAATAAATGTCCGCTTCTAGACATTAGGATATCCATATAAAGTCCAAGTAAGGTCCGTCGGACATTTGATTAACGTCCATTAGATGTACATTTGTCACAACTTTGTACATCCACAAAATATCCAAGATATATCCAATTTTGAATCTATTTTGGACTGATTTTGGACTAATTTTGGACTGATTTTGGATCTTTTTTTAAATTATAAATTTAAATTTAAATATTATAAATTTTAATGAAATAATAACATTTAAATTATCTTTGTATAAATTCTTTATTTTTATTTTATGAGAAATATTTTTTATATTGAAAAATATGTAACATAAAATACATAATTTTTATGATAATATTGCATATTACTATTATACGATAAAATTCGGTATTAACTGAAAAACAACTTTCTAGCAAAAATATTGATGCTACATATGATATTATATATTAAATATTAAATATTATATAATAATATTGCATATGAAAGTGGCTAATATTAATAATATATATAATAATATATATAATAATATATATAATATATATAATAATATATATAATAATATTGCATATGAAAGTGGCTAATATTAATAATGTCTCGAAACAAAAATAGTGGCTTAACGTATTAATCATAACAATACATATGTCTTTGATATGCTATATCACTTGTGCGGCATACGCACGGGTTAAACAACAAAAAATAAAATATATCGTACATGCTATCATACAAAAGAAAAGAAAATTTAAAATTGTAAAAAATAAAATTTGTTTATAATCTTAACGTATTTTTTAACGATTATTCGTTACGTGTTCGACTCAGCAATTTTTTTCATTTGCATCGGATCTTTCCTTTGCTCTACGTAACCATTTTTGTGTAGACTCTTCTATGTCCTTTCTTGTAAACGACGTATTACATGCTTCTCCTGCAGCTGAAACGTAGAATATATATCGAGTAAAAATAGAAATTTAAATTATTTTTTTAAATTATTATACTTCTAAAGATTTATTTTCTCCGATTTATTGCGTTTTAAGTTATTTACTATTTCGCAAACATTATGTACTTTATCAAGGTTTGTAAATTTTGTAAGTTTGTAAATTGTAAATTGTTTGTAAATTTTCTGATATACATATATTCTACAGTATCAGAAAGACTAGCTTTGATAAAGCAATCTGTCAAATCTTAATAAAACGTAATAAATAAATATTACTAAAAATCCGTAAATATAGAAATATAAACAGGAAAATCATATGAAAACTTTAAAATTAATTAAATTATTTAGACAATATTAATTACCAATTAACATTTCCGCTAATTTTAGTTCATGGAATTTTTTTTTATGTTTTCTTCCAAACCAACTGTATTTTTCTGCCAATTTATTACTTAAAAGTTGGCTCAAATTTCGTTTCACAAATTCGTAAGAATGTTTGTCACCAGTACGCGATGCTTGTGTTACCTGCAATAAATTTATATTATCTTTTATGTTATCTTAATTTTAATCCTTATAATGTGTTTGAATTTACATACACACATATTTACATGTATTTAAATTACATGTATAGTAAATATACAGTAAAATAAATAAAATTTTTATATTTAAATGATAAAAATATTCAATATAAAAACAATTACCGATTTCTCAAAATTGGTTTGACTTTTTAAAAATTGTTCAACTTCTTCTAATTGTTGTTCCGTTTCTAATGGAAGTGTGAAAGAGCAAAAAACTGATTCCTGCCTTTGAGTGTCGTAAAGAGCTTGATTTAGTCCAATATTTTTTAAATCTCGTATGTCTTCAGATGTTTGCCACAATTGCGCCTTAAAATAATTTTGTTGACGAATTATTTCTTTAAAATATATTTCTGGAAAATAAAATTATATAAATAATTATTATAAATAATTTTGTATAAACACGTACATGATAATTTAAAATATACACCATTTTTATTCTGCATCTCAACGTGTATTGGACAAAGCTGACATGTGCACTTCATATTAGTCATTTTCTTCGGATTCAACAAAATTATCCTCAAAGTCCTGCTGCACAGCGACCAGTTTGCCTATAATATTTGTGTAAAGTAATGAAATTATTTTAACAAATTGGATACATAAAATATACATAATTATTTTTTAATATTTATATTTTTATTATTTAATATTTTTAATTAAAAATTACCAATTGTTAATAAAATTATTAATTGTTAATAATTGCATATACCTTTTATTGGTTGGGCTTTTTTCATATTTAGACTTTTTAATGGATTGGACTTTCTTACAATTAGAGATGGACTATGTTGAAAAGACTCTTCCAAATGTGATTTTGCAAACATGTTATTTGCGTGTGTTACTTCTGCAATTTCTTGATGTGCGATTTCATTTTCTTTTGCCTCGTAATTATCTATATAAACATTTATATACTTTTATTATTTAAAATTTTTAATATTACAAATTACTAATTGTTAATAAAATTATTAATTGTTAATAACGTTACCTTTTATAGATTGGGCTTCTTTTATGTTTGGGCTTTTTAATGGATTGGACTTTCTTACAATTAGAGATGGACTATGTTGAAAAGACTCTTCCAAATGTGATTTTGCAAACATGTTATTTGCGTGTGTTACTTCTGCAATTTCTTGATGTGCGATTTTGTTTTAACTTTCACGTCGGAATCGCGATGAGTGAGAAACGAGGAGTACGGCACAAAAAAAACAGGAGCGACGCTAACAGTTTGTGACAAAAAAGAACGGTGTATTTCACTCGGACAATACAGACAATAATTTTACAATTATTCGTGAGATTGCGAGAAGCGCGACTTTACTCAACGCGAACGGTTTTTCGTGCTCGGTCTAACTTCGGCGAAAAAAACGATTCGATTGCTTGATCTGTGCTATAAACTCGGCGATGATTGCAAGAGTGCCCCGAATGGTTTCGGGCACGCACTTTTATTACCCCGACCTTCTAGAAGATTCGCTACAGTCATAAATCACTTTGAGAGTGATAACAAAAGAGACGGCAAATCTTCTAGAAAGTTGGAGGGCATAAGTGTTGATGTTTTTCTTAGCGAGTAGCCCGTTTAAAATTTGGGCTACCGACTAATCTCGATTCTCGATGTGCGCAAGTGAAGGCATTTTGCGCGACGCGCGCATCGATATTAATGCGAGGTACGCGCAGCGCGAATCTGCAGCTCAGCGCGCGGATTATGATTCGCGTAACTGAGGTGCTTAATAGGATTAATTTTATAAATACAGATATATATGTACATATATACAAGCGTCTGTCAGGCTAATTTCGGAACATTTCCCGCCCGCCTCGTCGAAAGATGATCGACGAAAGAACCCGCATTATCAGTGGGGATGTCGCGCATGCTGCGATCGCCCGGATTGACGACCGCGGTTTACCCTAGAGATCTGCGACCCGTGGCTGTCGTCCACGGGTTTGTTTCGTGTGGATTGACAAGGGCGGCGGATCGTGGCCGAATTTGCGTGTGTTGTGCGGTGTGACTCCGTGCGTGCGAAGGAAGAAGTCGTACACGACGAGTGTGGGATCGACGCGGCTCACCGTAGAAAGGCAAGTAATGATTCTTATTGTTAGTTACACTTAATACAGACACTATTTTACAGCGTATAGGCGCAGGAGGTTACGTCGCGCAGTGCTAGCCTCGTCGCCCTATACGGTGGTTATCACGCGTGAGATTCCGGGTCGGCGTCTTCCGCCGTCGGCAGCGGTACGACCTTCACTACGGGCCTAGTGAATTCTCCGGTGGAGGTCCTCACGTCGACTACGCGTACTTGGCCGTCCTCTCCGGGATGAAGTCGAGTGATACGGGCGAGTGGCCAGCGACACGGTGGAGACGTCTCGGATTTTATCAGGCACAACCGCCCTTCGCGCAGGTTACCGGGTGCGGCCCACCATTTGGGCCGAGGTGTCAACCCTTGGAGGTACTCCTGTGACCAACGCTGCCACAGGTGGTCCCTCATTTGCTGGAGCAGCCGCCAGCGGTTCAACCGATTTGTCGGGACGTCAAGGAGCGACGGCTCCGGGATGGCAGTGAGCGGAGCCCCGATCAGGAAGTGACCGGGGGTCAGAGCGCAGAGATCCTCGGGATCGTCCGACAGGGCCTGCAATGGGCGTGAATTGAGGCAGGCTTCGACCTCGGCGAGGAAGGTTGACATCTCCTCGAAGGTAAGCTTTGTCTCCCCGATGACCCTCCGCAGGTGATGTTTCAATGCCTTCACGGCCGCTTCCCATAACCCTCCGAAGTGAGGGGCGGCCGGGGGTTAAAATGCCACCGGATACCGTCGTCCGCGAGACGCCCGATGATCCGGTGTCGTTCACTGTTTGCAGACTGGAACAGCGCCTTAAGCTGAGTATCGGCCCCCACGAAGTTGGTACCACAGTCGCTATAGACCGCCTGGCACACTCCACGACGGGCGACGAAGCGGCGGAAGGCGGCGAGGAAAGCATCGGCGGAGTAGTCGCTAACTACTTCCAGATGGACTGCTCGGGTACTAAAACATACAAAGACAGATAGGAAGGCCTTGTAGGCCTTATGACCGCGGCCCTTGGACGTCCGTAACCAGATTGGGCCGGCGAAGTCCACCCCGGTGTGCTGGAACGGCCGGCTGGGAGTGACCCGAGCGAGTGGCAGGCTACCCATCAAGGGCTGTGGTGTGGCCGCCCGCCATCGGATGCATTGCAGGCATCGATGGATGAAGCGGCGTACTACTTGGCGGCCTCGAGGTATCCAAAACCGTTGACGAACAGCTGCTAGTGTAGCTTGGGCTTCGCCGTGAAGAGTGCGCCGGTGAGCGGCGTCGACGACGAGGTAGGTGACATGAGATCTCGCTGGCAATATGACCGGGTGTCGCTGGTCGTGGTCGAGTAGCGCGTGTTTAATACGTCCGCTTACCCGCAGGATTCCCTCGGTGTCCACCTCCGGTGTAAGCCTACGGAGGGCGCTCTTCCCGGATACTGGTCGTCCAGAGCTGATGTCGTCCAACTCTGCGCGAAAGGCCACGGCTTGAGCTACTCGGATCCATCGAGCGAGGGCGTAGTCTAGTTCCTCAGGTATCAGGGGGTTTGTTGACGGTGGCGAGGTCTCCCCGAGACCGTCGGGAGAGCAGCGCCTTCTCCAACGCCACATCCAGGCAGAGACACGGAGCAATCGCCGGAGCGCCGAAAAGCGGGGTGAGCTCCTCTGGCTCTCGCGCGCTACAGGCCGCCAGGCACTTGGTAGGCCGTTGTTCCGGGAGGGCAGCATCGTCTTGAAGCCAGGAATCTGTCGGCCAGGTGGCTGGATCCCCCGAGAGGAAACTCGGCCCGCGCCACCATAGGGAGTGTTCGAGCAACTCCCGCGGAGATACTCCTCGCGAGGCACAGTCCGCAGGGTTGCTGCGGCCGGGAACGTGTCGCCATCTCGCATCCGGGTTGCTTCTCTGGATTTCGGCAACGCGATTGGCGACGAAGGTCGTCCACCTTGCGGGATGACCACGGATCCAGCCGAGGGTGACCGTTGAATCCGTCCAGAGGTACGTCGGAGAGACATCCAGGGTCAACGTGGATCGGATGTGAGCGATCAACTTGGAGAGTAAGGCTGCGGCACAAAGTTCCAGACGAGGGAGCGACACGCGCTTTAGCGGAGCGACCTTCGTCTTCGCGGCCACTAGTGAAGTTTGTGGTCGCTCGCCGTCCATGGTGCGTAGGTAAACCACGGCGGCGTAGGCTCGCTCGGAGGCGTCCGAGAAGCCATGGAGTTCGATGCTGCTCGTCGAAGGATCGATTCGGAACCAGCGCGGGACTCTGATCCGTTCCAGAAGAGGAAGCTCCTCGTCGAGTGTTGTCCATTTCGCGGCTTCATCGGCAGGCAAGGGGGCGTCCCACTCGAGCTGCTGCAGCCACGCTGTTTGAATGATGAGCTTGGCGCGTACAGTAATCGGCGCCAACCAGCCCAGCGGATCGAAGAGGCGAGCCGTTTGGGCAAGAATGTTTCGCTTCGTGGGAAACACTTCTGCTGGCCTTCGCACCGTCAGGGAGAACTCGTCGGTTGCTGGACTCCAGCGCAGACCCAGTACGGAATGATCAACGGATGGCAGTAGAGCGTCGGCGGAAGAGTGTAGCCGATGTTCAAGCGGGACGTCCTCCAGGAGCGCCTCGTGGTTCGCAGCCCACTTTTTCAAGGGGAAGCCGCCCGCCATACAGAGGGAAGAGACCTCTTCCCGGAGATGACGGCTCGACGCCAAGGTGGGAGCTCCGGTAAGTATGTCGTCCATGTAGACGTCCTTACGAAGCGCTTCGGCTCCCAGTGGGAATCGGCTCTCCTCGTCGCCCGCTAGCTGCTGTAATACGCGCAGGGCGAGAAACGGCGCACACGCCATCCCGTACGTCACCGTATTAAGGCTGTATTCGCTTACTTGCTCTTTCTCCTTCCACAGGACTTGCTGCAACGATCGATCATCCGGATGCACCGCGATCTGGCGGTACATCTTTTCCACGTCGGCGACGAAGACGTAGCGGTGCCGTCGCCAGCGCAGCACTACGTCCGTGAGAGCCGGCAGGAGGTTCGGTCCGGTGTACAGCGCCTCGTTCAAAGAAGTCCCTACCGGGGTTCGTGAGGAGCCGTTGAAAACAACGCGAATTTTCGCGGCGGTATCCGAACTCCGTAACACCCCATGATGCGGTAGGTAGCAGACTCGATCTCCTGTCGCGGGAACGTGCTGAGGCAGAGGTGACATATGTCCGAGCGCGATGTACTCGTGCATGAAATCGCGATACTTGTCTCGAAAATCAGTATCGCGGTCGAAGCGTCGCGCCATGACCTCAAGCATGCGGAGTGCGGCGCGGCGTGTTGAGCTGAGGTCCGGCAAGTCAGGCCGGACGGGTAACCGTACCTGATAGCGACCGTCGGGAAGACGTTGGTGCGTCTGGGCGAAGTGATCTTCACAGGCTTGATCGGTGGCGGAAAGCGGCAAGGCGGAGCGAGGAGATTCCTCCCACTCCCAGAAGCGTCGAACGGCAGCAGCGAGGTCATCCAGCGGGGAGCACTGTAAGGAAGCCACGGCGGAGGTAGCGTGCCCGACTCCGACGGCGCCCAGCAGGATCCATCCGAGGTGCGTCTGCTGCGCGATCGGCTCTAGGGGTCCGCCGCGGCGGAGGTGCGGCAGCACTATGCTGGCGTACGCGTCGGCTCCGAGGAGGAGCTCTATCGGATCGCGATTGAGGTACTCGGGGTCGGCGAGCTCCAGCCCATCGACGTGTGTCCATGAGCGAGCACCACCTTCTACGGAGCCGCTGTAGACGGTTAGTCGCGGCATCACCAATGGCGAAACCGTCAGCGCGAAATGTCCGGAGCGCGCGGAGAGAGCGAGCGTGACTCGTCCTCTGGAGAATCCCGTCTGGACGCCCCCCACGCCGAAGATCGCGACGGACGTTGGGGTGCGTGGTAACCGGAGGCGTTGAGCCAAGGACTCCGCGATGAGGCAGGTCTCCGAGCCAGGGTCGACTAACGCTCGAACCGAATGCCGAACTCCGGAGCGATCCGTCACAAAAACGCGAGCAGTTGCGAGTAATACGGCGATACTTTCCGCTGGTGGTCGTTTTGACACGTGTACCGTCGGCGACGAGCTAGACGCGGCGACGGGCAAGGCGATGGCCGGCGCGGAAGAGAACGCCTCGTGGAGTGACGTATGGTGTCGACCCGCGCACTTATTACAGTTTTTCGCTGAAGGACACTCACCGACCATGTGCCGTCCCAAGCAGTTCCAGCAGCGCTGGTGAGTATTCACTGCTTCCCGACGCTCCTGGGCTGACTTCTTTTTATATTGCTCGCAGAAGGCCAGGAAATGCTCCTTCTTGCAGAGAGGGCAGCTACGGCTGGAGTCGGTGTTACGGCCTTTGACGTGGTTGGCCCGGGCGCGGCTACTGGACTTCTCCGTGGGGGATTTCCCTGACGTCTCACCGGCGACCGTTCGAAGTACTTCCTGGGTCATCAGCTGCTCTTGGAGAAACGCGCGGAGGTCCTCGTAAGACGGCGGTTTGCCGAGCGAGTTCTCCCACTCGCGTCGAGTCTTGGAGTCTAATAACTCGACTGCTATATGGACGAAGAGATCCGTCCCGTTCTCGATCGGCCGACCGATGCCCTCCAGAGCGCCGACGGTAGAGACCACGCCGTGAAAGATGCGGCGAAGATCGGCGACGGAATCCGCCTTCATCCTGGGAAGTGATGTGAACGCTGTCAGGTAAGAACGCACCAGGAGCCGCGCATTTTCAAAGTGCTCCTTCAGGGTCGACCACGCGCGCTCAAAGTTATCCTCCGTCGACGGTAAGTTCCGTATAAGTTGTTCTGCGTCGCCCTTGACGCTTGTCTTAAGGTAATGGAACTTTTCCACCTTTGACAGGGAGTTCTCTTCAACGACGATCGACCGGAAGAGATCTCGGAAAGCGGGCCAATCTTCAAACTTCCCGGAGAACTGAGGTAGTTGGATCCGTGGCAGTACGTTGCGCGACGGTGCAGCTTCCGCGCGTGCCGACTTTGGCTCTACGGCGGCTGACGGGCCGGCGAGCACCTGCTCGAGTTCGACTAGCTTGGCACGCTGCTGCAAGTATACCATTTCGACGATACTCACAAGATCGGATGAGACGTAATCGTTTCCCTTGAGAGTATCGCCGAATTCCAATAGTAAGCGATCGTGCTGATCCTCGAACTTTGTCCATTTGCCTTCTAGGTTCGACAGCGCTGATTGTACGAGAGCGACGGACTGCTTGGCCGATCCAGCCTTGCGGAGGTTATCGCACGTGCGGGCAATGCGCCCGTGTAATTCTCGTTGTGCAGCAATTAATGCCTCCATTTCTTGTCCACAGGTCACACACTTGTCTCCACTCCACTCACGAAAGTCACGACGCTCGCGGGTGCCGGTTTCGAGGAAGAATATCCGGCTCGAAGGACCAGAAAATGTTTTAACTTTCACGTCGGAATCGCGATGAGTGAGAAACGAGGAGTACGGCACAAAAAAAAACAGGAGCGACGCTAACAGTTTGTGACAAAAAAGAACGGTGTATTTCACTCGGACAATACAGACAATAATTTTACAATTATTCGTGAGATTGCGAGAAGCGCGACTTTACTCAACGCGAACGGTTTTTCGTGCTCGGTCTAACTTCGGCGAAAAAAACGATTCGATTGCTTGATCTGTGCTATAAACTCGGCGATGATTGCAAGAGTGCCCCGAATGGTTTCGGGCACGCACTTTTATTACCCCGACCTTCTAGAAGATTCGCTACAGTCATAAATCACTTTGAGAGTGATAACAAAAGAGACGGCAAATCTTCTAGAAAGTTGGAGGGCATAAGTGTTGATGTTTTTCTTAGCGAGTAGCCCGTTTAAAATTTGGGCTACCGACTAATCTCGATTCTCGATGTGCGCAAGTGAAGGCATTTTGCGCGACGCGCGCATCGATATTAATGCGAGGTACGCGCAGCGCGAATCTGCAGCTCAGCGCGCGGATTATGATTCGCGTAACTGAGGTGCTTAATAGGATTAATTTTATAAATACAGATATATATGTACATATATACAAGCGTCTGTCAGGCTAATTTCGGAACAGATTTCATTTTCTTTTGCCTCGTAATTATCTATATAAACATTTAAATACATATTTTTATTACAAAGTAAAACATTTATTTAGAAATAACAAAAACGAAAAAGATAATATACGTATATATACACATAATATATACACATAAAATCTCCAAAAAATTAGAATAGATCTTTTTTAATATTTTCATGACTACAATTAAATAATCATTCCCGGAAATTTAAAAATATACAATATACATTTATTATTAAAAAATAAATGTTTATAATTATTAATACATAAATAAACCTTAACTTAAATCTCTATAATTTACCTTTCAAAAGCGGAGGCGTTGGCAAGAATCTATAACTGCAGCATTCATCATCTTCTGAAGAAGAAAATTTCCTTCTTTTAATTTTCCTTTTTGTCTTTTCTTCGCCAGCAGAAATTTCAGAATTCAATTCTGACGTATCTTCAGCTCTTTTGCATTTCTCCCTCGCCATCATGTAATTGTCTAAAAAATGGAAATAAATATTTAATTTATATCAATATATATATATACATACATACATACATACATACATACATATATATATATATATATATATATATATATATATATACAGGGTGATTCTAAATAACGTTATGCTTTTGCAAAAACAAAATCTTGACCGAATTCTAAGACGATTTTTCCTTTAGCAAAATTTCGTTTGAAGCTTAGTTTTTGAATTATTAAAAGAAGTAGTTAACGTATGACGGGTCGAATACAAGAGACAGGCAAGGGTGGCGCGATTCACCGTCAGACGCTGGTGCTTACGCGGGGCGCCTGCTGCGATCAGCTGGTCGCTATACACATACAGACCCAGACAACAAAAATACGTCCAAAGTACGTCTTTGGGACATCATGCCAGTTATCCCGCGATCGTAACAGGATGGTCTCATAGGATGCCCATAGGATCGTAAATGTCCGCTTTTTTTTACGTAATGGGATAATCTTGCGGACGTCTTAAAAAGGTCTTTACGATGGCCCAAGATTTCCATAAGACATAGAGAGGACATTAAATTATATGTCCAAAGTACATCTTTGGGACATCATGTCAATTATCCCGCGATCGTAATGAGATCATCTCATAAGATGCCGATAGGTCCGTAAATATCCGCTTTTTTTACCGCAATAAGACACGTTTGCTGACGTCCTAAAGAAGTCCTTACGATAACCCAAGATTTCCATACAACATCGAGGACATTAAATATATGTCCAAAGTACGTCTTTGAGATATCATACTGTGATCGCAATGGGATAGTCTCCCAGACAGCACAATGACATCTTAAAAACGTATTAAAAATAAACAAATTGGACGTTTCATACGTATTTAAAATATCCAGATTAGAGCCTAAAATATCTTTAGGATGTTTTATGGATATCCAGTGTTACTATTTTGGACATCCCAAAAATGTCCATTTTAAAGACCAAACGGACTAAAATTGGACTTGTTTCGAACATTAAAAAAATATTTTAAAAATAGGTATAAATAATTTTTATACAAAATATTTTAATGAAAAAGTTTAAATTTATTATATTAAATTTCTCATTATTTTATATTAAATTCATTTATTCGCCGGACATTTACTTGTCCGACTTATAAAATCAATTTAATATCTGAAACTCGTGATTTAGATCAGAAATTAAATTGAACAGTATATTTTTAATCTTATTTGTTACCTTCTGCAAACTTTATATAATCACATAACTAAAACTTAAATACGAGAAAGATAGCGTATCGCACGTCGCGTAGCGGTAAACGAACGAACTAACACATCCTTGCGTGCTCGCGCGAAACTTTGATGTCCAAGATCGGACATCTTGTGGACGTCCAAATATTGGCCATTAACGGATGTCTCAAATCGAATGTACGATGGATGTTCATTTCATGTCCATGGACGTGTGGACATAAAATGGATATAAAATGAATAGGATGTCCTGTGCTGTCTGGGCTTGTCACAGGATAACTGATATGATATCCCAAAGACGTACTTTGGACATATATTTAATGTCTTCGATGTTGTATGGAAATCTTGGGTTATCGTAAGGACTTCTTTAGGACGTCAGCAAACGTGTCTTATTGCGATAAAAAAAGCGGATATTTACGGACCTATCGGCATCTTATGAGATGATCTCATTACGATCGCGGGATAACTGGCATGATGTCCCAAAGACGTACTTTGGACGTATATTTGTTGTCTGGGATAGCTGTCTATAGAAGCTATTATCAATAAGATCTATTTAAGATTAATATAGGATAGTTTGAGGATATCTTATAATAACAGTTTATATATTATAGACGAGCAAAGCGCACTTTCTATCCCTCCTTTTTTACATATCTCATAAACATCTTATGGCTGTTCATATGAACTATCGATAAGACTTTGATCTTCCCAAGATTAAAATAGGATGGTTTGAGGATATCCTATCATAACGTCTTATGGCTGTCCATATGAACTATCAGCAAGACTTTTATCTTCCCAAGATTAAAATAGGATGATTTGAGGATATCCTGTCATTACGATGTATAGACGCTTATAAGTTATGTAAAAGGAAGGGAATAACGAGCCATTTATGAGAGATGATTTTGCTTTCAAATTTGTCGATTGGTATATCTATGGGATGTCATACAGAAAGCGCGCTTTACTCGTCTATGCGCTGTTATGATAGGATATCCTCAAACCATCCTATTTTAATCTTTGGTAGAACACGGTCTCACTGATAGCTCTTATGGACAGCCATAAGACGTTTTATCCTGCCGGGACAGAAATTGGACAATATCAGGATTATCCCGGGATCAATTTTGCTGTGTGGGGACACACATGCGAACACATACATTCTCTCTCTGTCTGTCTGTCTGTCTCTCTCTCTCTCTCTCTCTCTCTCTCTCTCTCTCATTCGCTCACTCACCTGTATTTTTTTTTTTTTTTTTTACGGGAGAGGGGAAAATGCATTTTATGCATACCCACCGGTCGATCCAGTGAGTTATGTGGGACTCGAGTACCAAGTCGAATTACCAACTCGGTACTCCCTACCCACTAAAAACCCCTCTCTTTTCACGAATTTCCTTTGACACACTGTCCCTCTGACTTCCCGAGATCTGTTTTCACATAACGTCAGAAAAGTTATTATTACCTTGTTCGATGACTTTTGATGTATTGCTGTAATTGCTTGAAGGAGAAATGAATTTTCCGATAGATCGTACGTTCTCAAATTGAACGTAGATATCACGTTGCAAAAGACAAGAAATCCACACTAAATTATTAACTGAAAGTTTTTCTTCTTTCATGAACTGTATTCTTTTATAAATTTTAACGTAATCACATTTATTTACTCACTCGATGAGACGAGAAATTTACTAATGACTCTATCACTAATCATTATTAATCACTGTCGAATAATAACTGTTGGCGATTAAAAATCACTCGATGAAAGAAACACGCGCGGACACGTTACTACACGACGCGACGACGCGACAATGCGACGATAATTACTCGGCGACTGCAAGCAGTTTTTTGTCATGGTAGGTTGCGGTAGGTTAAGGTATTACTGGCGCTATCGAACGCGATCATGTGTTCGATTGAAGAATGCGGTAAACATAATAAACATTTAACATATTAATATTATTATTATCATGAATGTGTGTGATATCCATACATCGTATGATATCTATTTAAAAATTAATTAGATTAAATAAGTGTTTTTAAAATATTTATTACTTTTACTATTATCATATAAAATATTAATATTAAATATTTATTTAAGATAATAGTAAAAGTAATAAATATTTTAAAAACACTTATTTAATCTAATTAATTTTTAAATAGATATCATACGATGTATATATATATATATATATATATATATGTATATATATATATATATATATGTATTGACTATAAATCGCTTTAGATCTGTAATATAACACGTTTTTAGTCAATTAAAAAATCCTGAATAAGATCACAATTTTAACAAATGTAGATCCAACTTACGTTAAGTGCTGTTTCGAAAAATGGTCACTTTATATAAAGGCCAATGTATATCCGCTTCTTCATTTTTACGAATTGCTGATATTACTTTGTCACGTTGAAAAGGTGGCTAATAACAATATTTGTTATTAATCCATGAAGTTGGCACGGCTTCGACTGAATTTTCGTCGTTAAATTTTACGACAGTCCACGATGATCCCGGCATTTTTACTAGAAAACTTAACAAAAGCAGTATACAAGTGCATTGAGAGAGAGAAAGAGGGAAAGAGAGAGAGAGAGAAAGAGAGAGAGAGAGAGAGAGAGTACTGTATATAATTAATTATAGATTAATTTGAATGTAAAAGAGGAAATACAACATACTGATTTTTATATTTTAATTTCAAATATTTATATGCAATTAGCTCTAAGTTCCACATTTCTAAGTTTCCGAGATTATCGACTAAATAAATACCAAATTTAGATGATTTACAAGGTTCAACATAAAAATCAATGAGTGAATTATATTTATGTCCAATTACAAAAATATCTTTATCATTGGAAACAAAATTTTTAATAATTATAACAGCTCCACTAGTTAAAAAACAACAATTATCAGGTTCATTCGTTTTTAATGTATAATTTTCAAATGTAACTTTATTGAATTGTTTGCATGTCTGAAAATCTGGATGTAAATTTAAATTATTGATGAGTGAGCCCATTAAAATGCAGATTATGAAGTTTACCATTAATTACTTTTAGCTTATGACTATCATTAAGATAAAAATTCTGTTCACTTATTCGACAAACAATTTGTTCCAATACTTTATCATTTTTCCGAATCATTTTTAAAATTGATTGCAAATAATTTTCAAATGGAAAAGCACTAAATTTCTCTAGAGTTCCAAATTTTATTGCATCATCACAAAGATGTAATAACTTATGAATATTACTTGATGCATTTTCTTTATCATATAAAATAATGAAGGTTTCGACAAAGTATTTTAATAATGATTTAACATAATCTAAATAACAATTCATGTACTTAGAATTTGACAAAATTGTAACAGCTACATGCAAAATTAAAAAGTTAATATATTTATTATAATTAAGAATAGATTTCAAAACAACAGGTCCTGTATACAACAAAAATGTCCTGAATTCTGTTGCTTTCCATCTTTTACATTCAAATAATGTTCGTGTTTTCCGGTTAATTTCACATGGTATATTAATCTTTTGCATTTCTAACATTTTCGAAATTTCAGACATTTCATTAAATGATAATTTAGATCGGGGTGTCCCAAAGCTCCATAATTTGACAACTAATTTTTTGACAACTAGATAAAGCAAATGCATTGGATCTGATGGAAAATCTTTTATCATATCAATATTAGGAATTGATTCTAAGATAGAGGTACCTGTATGATGATTTATTTGTAACTTTAATTTAAAATCACTATCTGTTCTTAAAGGAAAACTATTTAAATATGGATAGCATACGCGATCACGAATATATTCCCCTTCTGCTGTACATTTCGAACACGAGTAATAACCAGAATGGCCTTTTGTAAATTTAATGAAAGATTTAGCAGGTACATCGCATATAAAAGCATTAATTTTAAATGGATAAGTGTGATCATTAATTGTAATACCATAAGTAGTCAAATTAATGGCCTCTTCCGTGAAATCTTTTAGAAAAACGTTTGCATCTGCAGGCTTTTCATTTCCGTAATAAATTCCAACAATATTTACTTCATTGAAATTTTCAACTAAATTACACAAAATAGGATATACTTGACTATTTGAACTTTTAAATAAAGGAAGACCATCAATATTAATATTAACTTGAACAAATTGCAAATGTTGAACAGAATGCCGCGACAAAAGTTGTTTGACACAATTACTTAAGCCAAAATGATAATACTGTCCTGGTTTTACGTTTTGTATATTTACTTTTCTAGGAGTTTTTAATAAACTACGAGCATCTGAAGGTAATTCCGGATATTTAGGTTTTATAGCTGCCATTAATTCATTTAACGCAACATGAGAAATATGATTTTTAAGAGCCCATTTTTGCAACCATAAACTGAAACTAGACGAATTATCAACAAGACTATTAGATGCAGGAGCATTAACTTCATTAATGTGAAAACTGCTGTCATTTATATTCTCAGTTTCTAAAACATTGTTATTATCTTCAGAATAATTAGAATTGCTATGTACTTGTTCAAGGTTATCTAGATCGTTTAATTGATAATTATTGCTATGGATGTTCTGTTCCAATAAGAAATTATTTGATATAGAGTTTACACTATTACATAATGAAATATTACTACTTGAAATTGAGGATGTGCATTCTAATGAAGTCGAATTACAAATGTTCTGCACAATATTAATTGTTGAATCTGACATCTCCTTAGCTCGTCGATAATAATGTCGTTTTATTTTTGGCATTCTTTTAAAATTACTATAATATTATAATTATTAATACTAATATAATATTATTGTATTCTTACTTACGTTTAATATTACGTTTAATCTCTCTCTCTCTGTTATTCGAAACTTTTGCCAAATATATTCGAAACTATTGCCAAAATACTTTTTTACTTCTTTTTCATCAATCTGAAAAATAATTACAAAATATTATTTTAATTATGTATCTTTTTTAATTGAGCATTTAAAATATTTCTAATAATTACGAATTTATTTAATTATTATAAAGATTTATGTTTTTTGTTAAATTCAGTATTCTGAACGGAATCTGAAAACTATTATATATGTTTTATAATTATTGTGTAAATATTTGTGTTAAATTAAACTGTGACACTTTATCTTAAAGTTAGATATAAATTGTTAAATTATAAACATTCATAAAATTTAAACGATAATAATATCAACAATATAAATGTTACACAATAAGATTAATATAAATAATAATAATCAATATATGTAATTAAAACTTATTAATATTCCTCTTTCCATAATTTTGAAATATTTATATTTTATGTTTATAAATGTTCGTTTAATAAATCTTATATGCTTTAATAAAATTGAGAACCTAGTAAACACAAGTATATTATATGAACATGTATATTATATGTATATTCGTTGCAATTTCCTACTCATACATGATATAACATTTATAATTTAATATATAATTTATATGGTTATATCATATGATAGCAAATTATAACATAAAATAATTCTTTTTTGCTATATGGAATATGGAATATATATTTGCCGTGTATATATCACAAATATATATACGTATAATATGCATTTTTATGAATGCAAAATTCTAATAAATATTATTTGTTATAATAAATATATATCATATTTACTGAGAAATGCATATTTGAGGTGAACAACTGATTTTTTAAGAGCACAAATTTGCAACATAACCTTGTAATAAGTATGTAACTGCAATGTGATAATGTCAATATTGAGATACGTTACACAGAGAAGTTTTATATATTAATAAAAGTGCACCTACCTATTTTTAATCGACAATTATCACTCTTCGAAAATATCTTTCTGTAATATTCTAGACAGCACTCAACACGTGCGCACATGTGCGAAGAACATATGAGATACGTATCATCTCTCATGCCTTGCGTTTCGCCAAGTTTTGGCGCCAAATATGATAAAGATGACGCAACGCACATGCGCAATTTAATATCTTTATCAAATAAGATAAAAATGCTGATTGATAATTTTTAATGTTTCTCAAATAGTAGAAAAAACCAACAGACATCTTTTAGTCGTCTTTTAGTCATATATGCTATCTGGGTGTGCTCTTTTATTTATATATTAATAAGGACAACTTATATTTATATATTAATTGTAAAAAAAACGATTAGTCAATCTTTTTATCTGTGTTAAAAATTGATGTATATTAAGAAAGTTGCTTTAATAATATAAAATATATAATAAACGTAATAAATATTAAGTAAAAAATCATATAAATAAGAAATCCAAATGCGAACATAAATTGGACATCCAAAAGATGTTGCTAATAGGACATCCATTTTAATTCCAACAACGGATATTCTTTAAATGTCCATTTTATGTTCGTGGACGTGCGGATATAAACTGGATTTAAAATGGACATCTCTGGAACGTCCAGTGCTATCTGGGTTAGCAAATTTGCCTGGGTAGAACCTAACCTTTACACGATAAAACCTCGTCGTGTGTGATAAAGGCCTTTCGGAACATATTCTCGAGAAACAAAAAACGTTTACCTGTATACCTGCAAACCGACAAGGGTAAAGAATTTATCGCGAGCGCTGTACAAAAATTCTTAAAAGAAAAAAACATCCGTTTTCGTGTAGCGCGAAATCCCGATATCAAAGCAGCTATAGTCGAGCGTTTCAATAGAACACTTAAGGAGAGGATGTGGCGCTATTTTACACATAAAAATATTCGTCGTTATATCGATATTTTGCAGGATATTGATCGCGCTTACAATTATACTCGTCATTCTAGCATTAAAATGCAACCCGCGGCCGTTACGTTGGAAAATGCGCGTATCGCGCGAGAAAATATGAATCAACGATGGAATATCAATGACGGTGATGATACTGAAGGGAGAAAAAATCGCGGACGCAAACAAAAGTGTAAATACAAAGCGGGCGAACTCGTACGCATCAGTAGAGCAAAAGCAGCGTTTGAGAAAGGATACGAGGCTGGTTGGAGCGAAGAAATATTTCGAATTCACCGCGTTCTCGAATGGAGAAGACCTCCTGTATACGAACTAAGTGATTTACAGGGCGAGGTTATAGACGGAATTTTTTACGAGCAAGAATTAACGCGTTATTAAAGACTTGCGAGAGGGAGAATTTATCGTAGACCGCGTGATAAAAACCAAGGGACGTGGTAACAATAAACAATTACTAGTTAGTTGGCGGGGATATCCTTCTAAATTCGATTCTTGGATATCAGCCTCGAGTTTAATATCAAAATGAGAGGAGAAGAATTTCACATAATCCTCCCGAGTAATAGTAGCATGCGCTACTTTCCGGAAAATAAAACAACGTGTTTCACCACCGAATTACCTCAGCGTATAGACTTAAGCGGTCGTTGGGAAGTAGCGCTCACGGAGATCCAGTTTCCGTATAGCTTTTTACATATACGTCCTGGAGAAGGAACAATAAAATTTATCGATATGTTACGTCCAGACCCTTGAAAGGTCGGGCCATCTGGAAGGACGCAACCTACTTACCCGGTGACACACTTTTCGGGCGTGTGTATAGATCGGGTCGAGCGCACTGTCAGGGGCCTGGCACAGGTCAGTGACCAGAATGGTCCCTTTAACTCTGTGAGTGTCCTAGGCCGTTACGCTCGTCGGTCCCTTTTCGGTAAGAGAATCGAATCTCTTTTACTCGGGACGGGACCCTGTGCGATTTCGGATTTCAAGGAATGAGAACGGGTAGCCAAATTAAATGAAGATTTTATTATAAATTATCATTTATTTAATAATTAGTTGTCTTATATGAAATATGATTACATAAGGAACTTTTTTCAAAAATACAAAATAGTAAAGAATTTTATGTGTGTTGTATGTGTGAGGGAATTTCCGCGGGTGTTGGTTCGGAGGACGTCAGCCAGGAATAAAAGGGGTAAATCTAATCTTAAGTAATTAATCCTGGCTGGAGATTATTACAATTTTGTTTTCTTTAATTTAAAATTTGCTATCTAAACAGGGATATTATAGGTGGGGAGAAAAAAAGGGGAGAGGGAAAACAAAAGGTCAAGGATTTTCGAATTGGATAGTGGACGGAGGGAATTTCTTCCACAGGGCTTGTATAGGAACTCCTAATGGAAGGTGGGAACCAGGGAGATGCCAAGCAATTATGGCATCGGGAGGAGCAGTGGTAAGGTAATGAAGGAACTCCTCGTGATCAACAGGACCGGGGCCCACACGGAAAGATCCTTCGGGAATGGGGGAATCGATGAGGGAAAACTGTGATAGGAAATAACTTAGAGGGTGAGGAGGGAGAGGTTCGGGAGTTTCAGGGGAGTCCGGATGTTCCGACGGGGAATCGGGAGGGAGGTCGAAATCGGGAGAATCCCGTTCAAGGTCGGGAAGATCTCTCGCGAAATCTCCCAGAGCCTCGCTGAATTCAGAAAACGAGGAGGTGGAAGGGGAAGGAGGGTCTGAGTCGAGGGTGATGACAGGTATGGGAGGAGTACGCTCGCGGACAGGAGGTGAGGGGGAACGAGGGGGTTCGGGAGAAGGCAAAGGAGAGGGTTCGAATACAAGGGTAGGAGATCTGGGGGGTGAACTAGATGACGCGGCGGGGCCCGGAACAGGTGTACCGGGGAAGGTCGAGGAATGCCCTGGGGACGAGATTGGAGAATAATTCGGAATAAGGGGTGAGGAAGAGGGGTTAGGTGTGTGTGTGTGTGTGTCGGGTTTATTATTGCTAACGGGCGCGTCCGTATTAATACTATTCAGGGTGTCGCCATTAGTGGATAACGATTGAGCCTGTCTCTCTCTCAACCGTCTGTTGAACCGATTCCGCCACCGCAACGCTGCCCGCCGTTTACCGGGGGGAGCCACTAATAATGATTTTGACGCTGAATATCTTACAGACTTAACGTTAGACTAACTATTATTAAATATATCACCGTTGTCATTGGGAAAAGACGGATAAGACAGGCAAAATAATACTTCGTTCTGAAAGATTCTACTCTTAAGTTTAAATTGGTCACACAAATAGAGAGATAATTAAGTAATAAATAGAACTGAAATGAAATGAATTAACATGAGTCGAAAATGGTTCCAAAAAAAAAAGATTTGAAATTTAGGAAACCTTAAAGGGAATCGGGTTTCAGAAACTCAATTCAGACGAGGAATGGTTCACGAACCGCCTTGCGGAGATTCACAGCGAACGAGGAATTATTCGCGAACCGCCTTGCGGAGATTCACAGCGAACGAGGAATTGTTCGCGAACCGCCTTGCGGAGATTCACAGCGAACGAGGAATTGTTCGCGAACCGCCTTGCGGAGATTCACAGCGAACGAGGAATTATTCGCGAACCGCCTTGCGGAGATTCACAGCGAACGAGGAATTGTTCGCGAACCGCCTTGCGGAGATTCACAGCGAACGAGGAATTGTTCGCGAACCGCCTTGCGGAGATTCACAGCGAACGAGGAATTATTCGCGAACCGCCTTGCGGAGATTCACAGCGAACGAGGAATTGTTCGCGAACCGCCTTGCGGAGATTCACAGCGAACGAGGAATTATTCGCGAACCGCCTTGCGGAGATTCACAGCGAACGAGGAATTGTTCGCGAACCGCCTTGCGGAGATTCACAGCGAACGAGGAATTGTTCGCGAACCGCCTTGCGGAGATTCACAGCGAACGAGGAATTGTTCGCGAACCGCCTTGCGGAGATTCACAGCGAACGAGGAATTATTCGCGAACCGCCTTGCGGAGATTCACAGCGAACGAGGAATTGTTCGCGAACCGCCTTGCGGAGATTCACAGCGAACGAGGAATTATTCGCGAACCGCCTTGCGGAGATTCACAGCGAACGAGGAATTGTTCGCGAACCGCCTTGCGGAGATTCACAGCGAACGAGGAATTATTCGCGAACCGCCTTGCGGAGATTCACAGCGAATGAGGAATTATGATGGATGGATTAGAAAGGGGAGTGGGACAAGGAAAATAAAAATGATTATTGAATTATTGAAAAACTTATTTCTCAAGCTGGATGTCAAATATTTCTTTCATTTGCCTATCGGTCTCGGATCGTTCCCAATGACAATCAATTACAAGTGAAAGCGAGAGGGGGAAGACAATAAAATTAGACTTACTAATTATAGCGAGCGTTGGTGTTAGAAAAATTTATTCCGGCTGGAGCTGGAAGCGCAGGTGGGTGGTTGAAGATGCGCTCAGTTGATCCGCCGTGTGGCTCACTCACTTCACTTTACTTATTGCACGTGAAGAGTTCGTTTAGAGGATATATATATATATTTTCTTTCTCCCTTTTTTTTTCTTTAATTGTTAATTGGAGAAGGGTATAACCGGCGAGAGAATCTTTTTAGTGAAACTGCGAGTAAAAACTCTGCACTGTACGGAAAAGCCGGCGATATATATATATTTAGAATGAACCGTGAACTGTCAACTGTGAATTGGAAATTGTCTACTATAACTGTGAACTGAAGTGAAGTCCGCGCCTTCGGCTCGCGAGTTTTAAGGTTTTTACTCCTCCTCCCTTCTGGATGGTGGGGGATCTTTTTGGACGAATTAACTAATTTCTATTACTCCCTTCCTAAGGTCAAGGAGCTTGATCTTACAGAAGGAGAGGGGTCTCTTAAGATTTTAATTGGTTAAACCCTTTGACTCGAGACTTAGCTCAATCTAGTAGAGAGTGGGAGTGAGCTGATTATTTTATCGCTTGACGATTTGGCGATTCGGAGAACGCTCAAGGGTGGCCTGTCGAACGAGCGCACGTGCACTATCAATTTCAAGAATATTGCTGTGTGTTTAGATGTTGACAATCTTCCCGAGAACCAGATCTTTATTTTAAAATTTCTTAGATAGAGAGGCTTCGAACATAAAGCCGTACCACTAGATACGGGACAGTTAGAGTTTCTCAAAACAATTTTCGTTCGTAATTCACGAATTTATTTAGAGTTTCGTTAACGCTATCTCGACTGGCCATTCTCAGTATTAGATTTGTTAAAGTTTAATGGCGATACCCGCGGGTTAGGTTGCGTTCTTCTAAGCGCTATCTTTATTTTTAAGAAGAATCGCTTTGCGTTTCGAATGCAAGTCGATCCTTGATTTCTTTCTTCCACGAAATCGTTTCGAGGAAAGAAAAGAATCGTGGAGTCCAGCGGACGTAACAGATATTAATAAGAGCATCGATGCGTTTTCTCATGCGGATGTCGAAGTATCACCAGGCGTTTATTCGAGCGTACGCGATATTATAGAGACAATGAATGACGCGTGCAAACCCGTAAAAGCCCATGTCGTTTGGGAATTAAAAGCTGGTGGTAAAGTTGTTATGAGACTTTCCTGCAAAGAGAGGAAATGCGATATGGAACATCATGTGCATTTTTCCGACAAGCTTTGTCGTATGCTCGGTTTTGATTCACGCTGTGGAAGTTCGAACGATCTACTACCGATCTACTACAATCCTGACATTCCTCCTTCTTCGGGCATTGCTTTTTCAAAATTTTCTTTTGTACTCGCGGGTGACGACGACTATATAATAGCCGACATACCAGCTAGTTTGTTGCGAGGTATTCCAGACAAACTTTTTGTCTACTGCGACATTCGCGAACCTTATATTACGGGCGATGTACAATCGCCTCTTCTTCGAATAGTCGCGCACGACGCACGAAACGATTATCCGTTTGCATCCACCCAGATAAAGCATTTTTCGCCCGCGCAATACATCGCGCTGCGGCGAACGAGTTTCCGTACGATCGAAATAGATATAAGAGATCAGCTGGGGAAGAGCATACCATTCGAATTCGGAACGTTGACTTTTAAGTCGGTAACTTTGCATTTTAGGTGTATCGATTAGATATTATAAAATACACGGAATCCGCGAAAGAGAAAAAACGCATTTGACCGTTCATTATTATTATTATTATTATTATTAATGGACTATTACTCGATATATCACGACGAATTACAGAGCGGAGGCGGCCGCGGCGGCGGTATTCCACGAGTTTTCGTCGGATCGCCCTATCAACGTGGCCATGGAATCGGTAGTTTTCTCGGGGGATTATTCAGGCGCGTACTACCATATTTAGGTAAAGCAGCACGAGCTGTGGGGAAAGAAGCTTTACGAGCCGGAGTTAATGTAATCGAAGACGTTGAAAACAATACGCCATTAAAGGTAGCGGTCAAACACCGTTTTGAAGAATCGCGAAACAATCTCAAGAGAAAAACCAAAGAAAAAATAAGTAGTCTGATGAAGGGCTCGGGATATAAGTCTGATGCGAAAATGCATGTAGCTCAGTTCCCTTTTGTCGGGCTTGATAATCACATCGCACGATCTGCAATAACATCGACTCGTAAGCGACGACGGACGAGTAAGAAAATCAAAACGGTTGGGAAAAAAAGAACGAGTACGAAAGCACAGAAAAATAAAAAGAAGAAGAAAAGTCATACGGTTGTGAAAAAAAGACTTAAGACATCTGCGAAACGACGTAAAATCGGTAAAAAACGTACAGTAGCCGATATATTTTCTTAAGCGGTTATATTCGAAGCATTCTAATTTAACGACTGCGGTGTCCGACGGACGACTGTGAACAATTTGCGATAAAGAAATATGTCTTTTCTTCACACGCATTCGAGCGAGTGTTTAAAGAGCGAACTCGATCTCTTCTCTCTACCGCCTACGCAAACTAGCATCGAAAGTTCGCAATGGATTCATTACAAACCCGTGACCTCTCTCTCGGACGACTCGCCGATAGAATTCGTCATCCCCGGACACGGAGAAGAATATTTAGATCTCACACACACCATGCTGAGTCTTCGTCTGCGTGTAGAAACAAGCGCCGATTCCACAAGACAGACTTCAGGAGCAAGCGCCGAAAGAATAGCAGCCGTAGGCCCCGTAAATCATTTGCTTCATTCTATCTTCAATCAAATCGACGTGTATTTCAATCAAAAGCTCGTGTCGCCTCCAAACAACGCTTACGCGTACCGAGCGTACATAGAGGCGTTGTTAAATTATTCTTCACCCGCAAAAACTTCCCATCTAACTTCCTGTCTATGGGACATGGATACACCTGGACACATGGACGATCTGCTGGAATCAAATCCAGGCAATCCCGCTCTCGCGAGACGCGCTCGTTACATTTCCGGAGGGAAAGTGTTAGATCTCGTAGGACATCTCCATTGCGACGTTTTCAATCAAGACAAATTTTTAATTAACGGCGTAGAAGTACGAATGAGATTCGTTCGTTCAAAAGATTCGTTCTGTCTCATGGACCGTAGCGGAACATCGAAAATTCATATTCTCGATGCTACCTTGCTCGTTAGAAGGGCGAAAATAAGTTCAGGTTTGTTACTCGCGCATGCTAGAATGATGAGTAAAGTTACAGCCAAGTATCCGCTCACGAGAGTCGAGGTTAAAACATTCACGATTCATAGCGGTGTTATGGGTGAATCGTTAGATAATGTAATACTCGGTCAATTGCCGAAGCGGGTAATAGTCGGTTTCGTTAGTAATAAAGCGTTTAACGGCGACAGAACATTAAATCCGTTTAATTTCAAAAACTACGGAATAAATTTCTTCTCGCTGTACGTCGATGGCACGCAAATTCCCAGTAGACCTTTGCAACCGGCTTTCTCCGAGGAGGAGCCGCTTTACATCGAAGCTTATCAAACGCTTTTCTCGGGAACAGGTATTCATTTTTTGAATGAAGGAAATTCTATAAGCAGAGGCGATTATTTCAAAGGATATACTTTATTCGCTTTTGATCTTACTCCCGATCTATCCGCTAATTGCGCTGGACACTGGAATCTCGTCAAACACGGTAGTTTACGATTAGAAGTACGATTCGTAAAGGCACTTTCCGAGACGGTTAATTGTATTATTTATGCCGAATTCGATAATGTCATAGAAATCGACTCGTCTCGTCAGGTCATCGTTGATTTTTCGGGGTAGATTTTTATAGACGTTTAAAATTGTTCCCCGTCCACTTCGCTCAAAATCCTAACATCGCTACGCAGCGTTTCAAAAAATATTCAGTTTCGTTGGAGACATGCTTGACGTCGTTTCGTATAAAGCTCCGCGACGAATTGCATAAGTTTTTCGTAAGATGGATATAGTCGTCGATATTCAGGGTTTCCGCGATGCGGAGAAAAAGTTTATCCCTAAGGAAGTTGCTGTTGTAGCGATTGACGCTCCAATCGTCAATCATTGGATTATGATGCAGCCGCATTCGTTTGCCGAATTACCTGAAAAAATAAGGCGAGAAAACAACTGGCTCACACGAAATCATCACGGCATTGAATGGTTCGATGGCGAAACTAATCCGAAATATTTTGCAACGCAACTACGACAAATTACAAAATGCGTGCGTCACATTTATGTTAGAGGAAACGAAAAAGCGAGTTATTTACAAAATCTGCTTTCTAGAAATATATATAATTTGGAAGGCATCTCACCGACATTCAAAAATCTGACGGTAGAAGAAGAGTGCGGACATCACGGATTTCGAAAATTCAGAATCTTTCATTGCGCATTACGCAACGCTCACAAATTAAAAAGCTGGATAGTTGCGCAAAATAATTTCGACAGCGACGGAGACAACATTACTCAAACGACTTGCAGTTCTCCCGAAATTTTGATAATAAGCGACGACAACGACGATGATGAAAATATTAATTCACAATCAAATAATAAAATAGAGAAGAAAAATCTGCAAAAAATCGAACGTACGACTATTAATCGTTCCACGCAAACAGACATTGAAAATCCGTTAACTGTACAAGCCGAAAACAAGCCAAAAGAAATTATTCAAATAATACCGCTTGTTCGCGCGTCTTCGCTGCAAACAAATGGACTCTCGCGAAATTCTGCAAGCATTGCGTCAGCTAGATGTCAAACATGTGGGAGTCTATCCTGCCGACAGATTGCCGACGGTGTGGACGAGGTCGACGGCCATCGTCGCTAATACGGACAATCATAACCGTCCTGGAGAACACTGGATCGCTTTCTTCCTCGACGAACATGGTACAGGGACATACTTTGATAGCTACAGAATACCGCCCTTGTATCCCGGATTTTTTCTTCGTCTCCGACGAAATTCCAACATTTATCGATGGAATACCGAACAATTACAAGGATTTTTCTCTCAAACCTGCGGACACTACAGTTGTGTATTTTTATATTATATGTGCAGCGGTTACGATCTTAATGGATTTCTTAGTCTTTTTTCCGACAATTGCGAATATAACGATTATTTAATCGTAGAATTATTTCATAAAATTTTTCTTCGCAAAAAGTAACATGAAAAATATAATGTTAATTAATAGCGTGTTTAATTGTAAGAAGATATAAAAATATTTTGCGAATTGATTTAGCGTGTTTAATTGTAAGAAGATATAAAAATATTTTGCGAATTGATTTAGCGTGTTTAATTGTAAGAAAATATAAAAATATTTTGCGAACATGAAAAATATAATGTTAATTAATAGCGTGTTTAATTGTAAGAAGATATAAAAATATTTTGCGAATTGTATGCAGGTATATTAATAAATGTGAAAAATTTTTGCGAATATAGCGATCGTTTAATCGTAGAATTATTACGAATTGTATGCGACTATATCAATAAATGTGAAAATTTTTTATCTTAATTCGTGTTTAATACTTTTAGCATTTCCCCTTCTTCCTTTATAACACCTCACCTCGCGCTCGATCATCTGCACGTTCATCTTTTTTTTAATTTTCCATTATCCGAATCCTCTGTACTGCAATGTAGTCTAATTATAATTATTGTCTCGTGTTGAGACTTTGTCTTTTCCGATAAAGCGCGTCATAAATCGCTCGAGCGGCGGGGCTTGTTTCGATATTCCATAGTGGCCCCGAGACAGAGTGGGGAGGTAAGGATTGTTTCCTCGAAACATATACCGGCTACCCCGAAAGTCGGTAAGCGGGGGTTCGTTCTGTCAAGACCAAGGGTCAGGTAACGAGAATTTGACTTAGAGCCCTATACAGGTGGACCGGAGCCGGAGTGGGAGGAGGATTGCTTCTTCGAGTCTAGTACCGTGGAGGTAGGGAAATAAAAATTTGATAAATCCCCGACATAGGTGGCGTCGACCAATTACAGCTCTGGACCACTATGGTGCAAGCCAATCAAACGCTGGGCCCCTATGGTGCAAGCCAATCAAACGCTGGGCCACTATAGTGCAAGCCAATCAAAATCGAGACTTCGGGAGGTGGGGTATTGTTTCCACCAATCAGAACGCCTCCCTCCACTTCTCCCGGCCACGCCCACGGCGCCAGGGGCCGAGTGGTGGGGGTTTGTTTTGACGCACCATAGTGGCCCATATCTACTTACGGCAATCAAAAAATAAATATGTCATAAAAGAAACGACTTTTTATAAAACTCTTTTCGGTGAGTTAATAATTTATACCGTCATCTATATATCAATGTATTAAATAATAAAATTCTTATATTGTATAATTTTTATATTCTTTTATTGTAATTCTTCATTTTTATTGTAGACTTGGTTTGTAATTATTGTACAAATGAAAATGAAGCAGTAACAGAAAAAGAGTTTAATAAAGCGTTAGGAAGCATTTTTAATAATGCCAAAGACTGGGATGGACAGCGAAATGTACGGCGATTATTATCAACTCATCAAGACAATACAGATAAAGAAAATGAGGAAGAAATCGATTATAATTGACTGTGTTAATTTTGTCAGTTAGGGAATTATATTCGATTTTTCATTAATTCAAAAATTTTTGAATTGCTAACATAATCAGTTATTATATTTTTATTTTTATTTTTAAATTTAATTCTATTTTTTTTAATATTTAACAGTTTAAAATAATAGAAAGGAGAGTTACAATAAAATTACGGTAATATTGTCATTTTTTGTCAGTATCTAGTATATAATTTTTAATATTTTATTTTCATTTTCTGTTTGTAATATTACTATTTCTATTCTAAAAAAATATTATTTTCACGATATTATAATCATTGCGAATTATGTTATTATTGCTGATGAAATTTTTATTTTTATATTTTTCAGTTATTATCGCTTCAGTATTATTATTATTATCGTTCATATAATTTTGTTTAAACTTAAGTAGGGTAGAGCGGGGCTAGTTGAGCATAGGGGTAAGTTGGGCAATCGAAATATCTCAGAAACAATACACTGCACGCTAACGCATCAAATTGCGGAAAGAAGCGATCGCGGGAGGGGAATTCATCGCGCGACAACCAGTAGCGACTTGTCGATCGAGTGAAGCACACGCACGTTTTGTTTATTTTGCGATCAAAAAGTAAAAAAATAGTGAATGGGAATATTTCTTCTGTACGAGTCAAATATTATCCGTTTTCAATCAGGTAAGTGTTAAACTTCTATAAATTTAGTATATTTTTGATATGTATAAAGGTTTTGGGTATAATTCGAACAGTTTTTTCATAATCTCACTTTTGTTTCAAATTTTCGGGTTGGGGTTAGTTGAGCAATAGTTGCTCAACTAACCCCATGATTTAGAACGAAAGTAATGTATGTTTTTTTATTTTATTTTAGGATGCGGACTTATAAAAGGAAAACTTCAAGAGGTTCTTACACTACTCAAGACTTAAATTGTGCTGCAAAGGCTGTCAATGATGAAGGAAAAAGTGTGAATGCCGCCGCCAAAGAATTCGGTATCAAACGGATGACTTTGACAAGATTTTTGAAGAAATTAGAGTCTGAAGGTGGTGATTCATCAATGGGTTATGCAGCACCGAGGCAAGTATTTTCTTCCACGCAAGAGGATTCTTTAAAAAACTACTTGTTACAAATGGCATCAATCTTCTATGGATATTCCCCGAAAGACGTTCGTCGCCTTGCCTACGAGTGTGCTGCTAAATTCGGCATTAAAATTCCATCCTCCTGGACTGCAAATAAGATGGCCGGAAAAGAATGGCTTACGATGTTTTTAAAACGAAATCCGGGGCTATCTATTCGAAAGCCAGAACCCACCAGCCTTGGTAGGGCAACATCATTTAATGCTCAGAATGTCAAAGTTTTTTTTGACAAATTAGCTGAAATAATGGATAAACATGGATTCAGTGCGTCAGACATATGGAATGTGGATGAAACAGGAGTGTCCACTGTGCTGAAGCCAAATAAAATTGTAGCTGCCAAGGGTAAGCGTAACGTCGGCGCCATGACTTCTGGGGAGCGAGGGACTAACGTTACAGTAGTGACTGCTGTATCTGCTTATGGAAACACAGTACCTCCTATGTTTGTGTTTCCCAGAAAAAATTTTAAGAGCCACTTTCTTAATGGTGGTCCTCCTGAATGTATAGGAGCAGGCAATGCCAGTGGATGGGTTACCGACGGAGAATTCTTTCAGTTTATGCAACATTTTATAAAACATGTAAAACCGTCCAAGGAGCACCGTGTGTTGCTAGTATTAGATAATCACTCCTCTCATTTAAGCGTGGAGACACTAAATTTGGCTAAAGAGAACGGGATTGTAATGTTGTCATTTCCACCGCACTGTAGCCACAAGCTGCAGCCATTGGATGTCTCAGTGTTTGGACCATTCAAAAAGTATTGCGCTGCTGCTCAAGATACATGGCTACGTAATAACCCAGGGAAGACCCTAAGTATTTATGATATACCAAAAATTGTCGCTGATTCATTGCCGTTTGCTCAGACAAGTATGAATATTGTCAACGGTTTCCGAAGGACTGGCATCTTCCCATATAATGCGAACATTTTTAGTGAGGATGAGTTTTCGCCATCATTTGTAACCGACCGTCCAGATCCAGAAACTGTCGAGCTGAAAAAAGGTCGTCCAGAGCAAGCTATAATGTCCAACACTGAACCTGATCCTACTCCATCTACATCCACCAGCCAAACTGAACCCGAACCTGGTACAAGCAACAAAGAAAATGAGCGATTCGATCCAACGCATGCATTTTCCCCAGAAATTGTTCGACCATACCCAAAGGCAGGTCCTAGAAAAGCAGCCAAAACTATCAGAAGAAAGAGGAAAGCTGCTATTCTAACAGACACTCCCGAAAAGAACGCATTGCAAGAGGAACAAAATAAAACCACTAAAAAAGTTAAAAAGCCAAAGAAGAACATTGATAAAAAAAGAAAGAAGAGTGTTTCTAAAAAAGTACTTCAGTCAAGTGAGGAAAGCAACGATGATGAATATTCCTGCCTGGTTTGTTGCGAAGCCTATTCTGAAAGTTTACCAGGGGAAACATGGATCCAGTGCCAAGATTGCAAGGAATGGGCACATACAAAATGTGCGCCAGTTGCTGGTCCTACTTTCGTTTGTATTAATTGCAACAGCGACAACGATGATTAAGTTTCCAAGATCTATTAATATTTTCTTTTTTAATATTAAGCTTTATTGATAATCACATAAATATTCAAGTCTGATTTTAAGTAGAAAGACTGAGTCTAATCCAAAAGTTAAGCTTAAGATATGTTGAGTTTTTGTTGATTCTATTTTTTTGTTTAATAGTAAAAGAAAAATAAGTTTAGTTTCACTGTTATGTCACTAAAAGACTATAAATAAAAAGTTGATTGTCAAATAGAAATTTTATTTCATTTCTAGTAAACATTGAACCCATGGTTTGGCTAGAATTTCTAACTGCTCAATTTGCCCCATACCCTTGCTCAACTTACCCCACCTATGGGGTACGTTGAGCATCTCTGACTTTCTTCATTTAAACGGCTGTAGCTCTTAAATGCGATTTGTTAGAAGTAAATCACTATGGACACTTTTGGAAAGGGATAAATCACTTACCCATCAGTATGCAAAACAAGCCATTAAGACTTATCGTTGAGGAGCTATGACCGATCAAGTGAAAAATTGCTCAACTAGCCCCGCCCTACCCTACGCATAATATATTATTTTTATTATTAATAACTCTCCTTTTCATTATTTTGAAATATTAAATATTAAAAAAATAGAATTCTATAAATTCTATTAAATTTATTAGATCTACTAGATCATTCTAGAACTCTATAGGTTCAAAATTTGTGTTACTTTTATTTTAATTTCAGTTATGTTTTCTGTGATTCATTATTAAATGTAAATCATTACATTATGATACAAACTAATATTGACGATTTGAAATATTTCTAACAATATAAACTATTTTTTAGACAATTTTTTTTTAAATCAAACCTTACTCAATTTTCAAAACTAATATATATTTTATTTTTTTAATATACATTTTTCAAAATATATATGTATAAGAATAAATGAAAATAAGTTTTATTTTTTAAGATATTAACATATAAAAGAGATAATTATAAAATATATATATGTATATATATATATATATATATATATAATATATATATTTTATAATTATCTTTTATATGTTAATATCTTAAAAAATAAAACTTATTTTCATTTATTCTTATACATATATATTTTGAAAAATGTATATTAAAAAAATAAAATATAATTCCCAGATAGACAGATATGCTGAACATACCAGCAAACATTTTATGTATACTTTGTGATGCAATTAGAACAGATAAAATTACAAATAACTTTAAATGCAGGTATTATGATGTCATATTGTTATCATATATTTTGTGTATTTCACGATATAGCAATAGTTGCACTTTGCTATAAACGCACAACTGTAATCATTATAGGAAATATTTCTAATATAAAATTATGTTGTAATTGTATTAGGAGCAATAATTGAAGCAAGCTATTTGACGAATGTTAATTTAGTATTATTGCATTGTAATGTATTTATGAGGTAGTTGCGTTCTTATGCTATTTTAATTTTGTATTGTCATTTAGAAATACACAGCATTTTATTGACATAAAATATTGCATATTACAATTCAGTTATATCTTAGGTATTAGAAATAAATTTGTGTGTGCACAAAATGCTGGCATTATGCTGTCATTTTGCCGTTTCTTATTATATATGTATATAGAATATGCTTCCTCGCTTTGCCGCTATGCGGCGCTGCATCAAATTAGCTAACTCGTATTCAACTTTTCGTCATAAGTGTATATAAAGAACTGATACTAACACGGTCCGAAATTTATTTTTTCTTTTAAGGACCGTCTACGATGAAAGTAATATTGGTGGAGTTGGACGGTGGAGTAAGGCGTAAGCGAATGGTTCTTTTCCATTTCGCATTACTCCTAGTCTTACGCCTTACTCCATCGTCCACTCCACCGATATTATTTTCATTGTAGACGGTCCTTTAGTCAGTTTAATTTAATAAACTGATTTAATTTAAAATAATTTGTTTAATAATCTGGATCGCGCTTGTTGGGATTCAGAATATGAAACAGATTATTTGAAATTATACGGATAAATGGTTGATGGCCTATTTATTGCATATATTAAAAATAAAATATAAATAAAAATAAAATTATCTTATGGCCGAGTGTATTTATATACTTTTACAAATGTCCAAGATAGTCACTTATCAAAAATGAAAAAAGTAATATGTCTCGAAAGTTCATGAAATTTTCACATAGATTCCACGTAGATTCTAGTACCGTTTTTGAGCGGATTATCCACTCGAATATCTACGTGGATTCAACGATATTAATCTACGTGGTAATAACGTGGATTTCACGTACTGTTTTAGTCGGGTAGGGCTTACTATCCATTTATTATGATTTTAGTGAATATATTCATTTCTTATTGCTCCAATAATGTCGGATTAATTGCGTTCTATTTCTGGCAAAATAAGCAGCATATTGTCGGAATCTTTACAGCATCAGATCTCTTTCACTTGCTGATAACACTCATGTCATATGAGGACGCATCTTTCAATGTTCATGCAAGCATTTTCAATTTTAAAATTTTGTCATTATGCAGGCAATATGCTGAATATGTCTATCTGGGTTAGTTTTGAAAATTGAGTAAGGTTCGATTTAAAAAAAAATGTTAAAAAATAGTTTATTTGTTAGAAATATTTCAAATCGTCAATATTAGTTTGTATCATAATATGTAAAAAGGCAAATTTAGTATTAACTTTTATATATTCTTTTATAAAAGTTGTACATATATATATATATATATATATATATATATATAATTTTATAAAAGAATATATATTTTGAGCAGGATTTGATAGGATTCCCCCTCAAAATAAATTATAATCGTGGCAAAATAAGGTATTTTAATGAGAACCTCATAAATTTTCCTTAACCCTTTCAGGGGCACATTTTTCCTTAACACTTATTATAAAAATAAGAGTGACTACTAGGGTTTTTGGGGTCGCTGATTACGAATCTGAAGTCAGATTTTCAAAATTCAAAATGGTTGTTTCAATATACACATGCTTTAGGCTAATTTTACATTTTTTTTAAGTATATAATAAAAAGTATGTTTGAAAGTTTATAAAGTCGCTAAGTACGATTTGAACACTACAATAACAAAAACCAAAAAAAAATCATTCCTTATGTTCCTCCCTCTCGGCGTGACCCAGAACTAACGACGTGGACGTGGGGAAGAAATAGTTCCTTTTTTGTTTTTTTTATTTTTTTTATAATTAAATAAACATTTTAATGTGAACGGTTATAATTTATAATAATTATAAATAAATAATAAAAAAATTAAAAAAAAATACAAAAATTCGAAAATTTTGAGATTTTTGCAATTTTAAGATTTTTTTTTTATAAAACTGAGCAACGACAAATTTTGAAAAAAAAATATGTTATAAACCTATATATGGAGAATACGTAAAAAAATTTTCAGAGCTGTAGCCATATGCGTTACCGAGAAATTGATTTTTCAGTGAAAAAACAGCATTTTTTCATGTTAATTGTTTATAACAAGTATTTAAATAAATTAATTATTGCAATTTTACGCCAAAATTTCATAAATTAGGTACCCAAGAGTCGAAAAAATACTTTTGTACCTATAGATAGGGCAAAAGGTGTCAGAAATATGAAAAAAACGAGTAAAAAATAGGTGGGACATATATGTCCCACTGCCACTGAAAGGGTTAAAAGGACCTTAAAATCTAACCTTAAATATAAGCTAATAAATATAAGACATTTTATTTAGGACCTGATAAATTTTCCTTCAAAGGGCCATAAAATCATACCTTAAATATAAGCTGTTGAATATAAGGCATTTTATTCAGGACCCGATAAATTTTCCTTGAAAGGGCATTGTGAACCATTTGTTACATTTCCTTTAAGGTCCTTTTTATTTTATTCTAATAGGGCCCGATTAATATTAAGGCCAATTAACTAGGTCCTTATAAAAGCCTTATAAAATTTTCTACACGGGTTATGAAAAAGCCTAATCATATATATGGTATATTCAATTATTAACAATTAATAGTTAATTACAAAGTGATATATGTACAAAAGATAAAAGTTTAAATGATTGCCATTCCACATGCGTTGCACTATTACGATATTATAATATTAAAAAATACTAAATACTCAATACATACATGCTTTTTTTCCAAGCATTTTTCGTTATTTCCAAACAAATGTTTTACGTTTTGTTATTTTAATTTCTATAATTTAAATATTTAAATGTTTATATAGACAATTACAAGTTAAGAAAAAATAATAAAATCAATGGTAAAGAAGTTGCGGTAACGCCTGACACAAGAAATAATACGACAGAATCCTATTCTGAAGATGCTTTTCAAAATAGTCCGTCTCTGATTATCAGAAAACCCTATTGTATAACAGGTATTCAATTATTAACAAATTGTTAACTACAATTAAAGTGATGCGATATTATGTTTAAATAATGTTGTCACACACACACACACACACACACACACACACACACACACACACACACACACACACACACACACACACGCACACACACACGCACACACAAATACACAATAATTTCTACTAATTATTTTACAAAACTATGGAAAATTACAGGCAAACAGCTGCGTGCTACACAGAAGGATTATTTCAAAGATAATTTTGTTGATCGAGGAAAAGAAAATAATAATTTTCAATTAATTGATTCAACAAAATGTACTTGTAAAGTTTGTCCAGCACACGTTGAAATGCAAAATAAAAATGGTATACATTTTATCTTTAGCTCATCGTGTATATTGTTATATAAAATTATTTATAATGATTGTTTTTTCAGAAATATATTTTAAAGAAATAATTCGTCAACAGAATTATTTCAAGGCGCAATTATGGCAAACATGCGAAGACATACGAGACTTGAAAAATACAGGATTAAATCAAGCTAACGGCATTCAAAGACAAGAATCAATATTTTCTTCTTTCACGCTCCCATTAGAAACGGAAGAACAACTAGAAGAAGTAGAACAATATTTACAAAATCAAGCTAATTTTGAAATATCGGTAATCTATTGTTTTTATATTGAATACTGTAATCTTTTAGGTACTTAAAAAATTAAAATAGTATTCAATATAAATCACACACACATACACATACATACGCACATGTATACGCACACGCGTGCACATACACGTATACATTTTACCTAAAACTCTTATATATAATTAAGATTTAAAATTATAAGATAATATAAAAGTTAACATAAATATATTGCAGGTAGTACAAGCATCGCGTATTGGTGGTAAAAACTCGTATGAATTCGTAAAACGAAATTTGAACCAACTTTTAAGTAATAACCTGGCTAAAAAATACAGTTGGTTTGGGAAGAAACAGAAAAAAAATTTCATTAATTGAAATTAGTGAAAATGTTAATGGGTAAGTAATTAATAATGTCTAAATAATTTAAAAATTAAAAGTTTTCTTCTTGTTCCATTTTTCTAGATTTTGAGTTTGCTTCTTTATTTATTGACGTTTTATAAAGATTATATAGTTTACTTCATCAAATCTGATAATCTCTCTGATATTGTGTAGAATATACGTATATTAGAAAGCTTGCAAGTCATTTTAATGAACACAATGTTTGTGAAATGGTGCACAACTAAAAACGCAATAATAAGGCGAAAATCTCTAAAATTTATTGATTTAAAAACATTTTTATTATTGCTCGACATATATTTTTATGTTTCAGCTGCAGGAGAAGCATACAATGCGTCCTTTACTAGAAAAGATTTGGAAGAGTCTACACAAAAATGGCTACGATGAGCTAAAGAAAGATATGACGCAAATGAAAAAAATTGCAGAGAACAGAATAATCGTACAGACTAAATGAAATATGATTAAGATAATATAATATAGGTTAATATAATATAATATAATATAATATAGTTTATACACTAAAAAGATTATATACCAAAAGTTTATATACTAAAAAGTTTATAATTAAAATAATTTATATTTTGTTTTAAATAATTTGTTAAATATTCTTTTGCGATAAATATTTTTTAACGCAAAAAATAAATAAATAGATTTAAAAAATTACCTAATTAGTTGGTTTTTTTAATTAAAATTTATAACTAAAAATTATATCCAAAATCAGTCTGTAATAAGTCCAAAATTAGGTATATAGCGGACATTCTGTGTATGTACAAAGTTGTGACAAACGTACATCTTATGAACATCCATAGAATGTCCGGCGGACCTTACTTGGACTTTATTTGTATGTCCAAATGTCCACAAGCGAATGTTCATTGGATTGTTATAGTCCGAAAGACTATAACTAATTATTAAGATTATAATTATTTCATCATACGCTTTAGACGCGATAGAAGGTTCGCGAACTGCGTAAAACCGCTACCTCAGCGAACCACGCGCGAGTTCGCCGGAAACGTAAAAATGCCAACGAAGGGATTCGACTTTGAACCTCCTTCGTTTGCACTTGGACTTGACCGCCACGAAAATCGTCCATGACCATATATGGTCATGTCGCTAGGCGATCCCCTCCAAAACACCCCCAAAATGAGGTGTTAAAAACCGTCCACCGCGGATTCGCGGCGGACAGTCGTTAATTAAAATTCTATCGACAAAGAGTGCGAATCTGGGCTAGTTACTATTCGGCGTGACTTTAACACTTAAAATCTAGCGGAACGAAGGAAAAGGCGACGGAAAGAAACTTGAAACTCCTGAGAAGGATTACGATAAAGATATAATTAAACCAAATTGTATGCACATCCAATTAAAAATAAACGATTTTATGATACAAGAAGTAATAAAAGTGTACATCTACTCGACGGTCCGTGATATCCTTTGGAATCTCCCGGCTACCCCACATCCCGTGCCGCTCACGGCACAACATTTTGGTGGCAGCGGTGGGATAGAACGAGAACCGCCGAGGAAAAATCCTGGACCTCTAATATCTGCAACAAAAAGAAAATATAAAATTAATAAAGTGGACGGAGCAACTGCTATATTAAAGCAGACGGACTCAAGCAGACCACAGCACGAAACACATAAAGCCGACAAGTGATAAGTGACCACGGTCAAGCAGCTGTAGCTGAAAGGGAGCACCAACGCCCAAGGACCAACGTCGATCCACGACCTTCGCCAAGGCAACACATCGCCGACGGACAACGCATCGCCGACGGACAGTGCATCACCGACGGACAACGACCCGTATCTACTAGCAGCGTCAGCAGTCGAGCGAACCGATAAGCGACCATGCGATTCACCGTGCTACTACTGTAAGTCGAAATTCAATTTAAATGTCGGAACCGTTAAACCGAGTTCGATTTAATAGCCCGCGATTTTTGAGCGTGCCAGCACGATTGGCAAATAGATTAGGTCTTGTAACACCGTTCCAAGTCGCGGAAGAAGCTACTCGCGATATACGAGATAGCGTGCGAAGAAATTTAGAGAACCAATATTCGAGTTCCGAATCTTCCGAAGCGCGCGAACAAAACGATAACGAAAATTTAGAACAGGACCGACCAAGCGTTAGTCGAGTTACTGTCAGGAGAAATTACTCGCCAATATCCGTTGATATTAGTCTCTTTGAGCCAAATCCCGCGAGAAATATGGATAACGAAGCCGTCGATAGAGAAATCGAACGCTTACGAGCGCAACAGGCCGGACAAAATACAGCCGCGAATTATGAAGACGCCGGTCACCCGGTCGAAAGCACTAGTAACATATTAGCCGAACTCGTACATAGTTTTCGCGAAATGCAAGAGGAAATGCGAGATTTACGCGATCAAACGCGAAACGTACATATAAACCAAGGAAACTTTAACGAGCTACGAGCAAATATAAACGATGTCCTACACGACGTGACGTACGGACGTACCGAACGCGATATTAGAAACAGACGTAGCGCAGCCCCGCACTATCTACCATTAAAAGAAGCGCGATCAATGATTTCCGAATTTGACGGATCATCGCGACAAAAACTACAAGAATTTTTAAACGCATGTACATACGCGGTACAAAATATTAATCCTACGGACGAAGAATCGCTGATGCAAGCCATTCTGTATACTAAATTAAAAGGAAAAGCCATGCAAGACTTCGAGACGCGAAATATACAAACGTTCGAAGATTTAAAACAACAACTTGAAACGTGCTATCAAGCAAAACAAAGCACAACGCATCTACAAATAGAATTTAATTCGCTAAAACAAAAATCAAGCGAAACCGCACATGCATTCGGGCAACGTGTCGATGTACTCGCCATGAAGTTATATGAGTCTATGGTGGAAGGAGAAGAACGACCTCCTTCATTCAAACAAGCCATACAAGAAACCATCAAGAAACAAGCTCTGATAAATTTCCAAATCGGATTACGCGACGAATTAAAAATTCTCGTGCGATCACAACGATATATTTCGCTCCAAGAAGCGATAAACGGCGCGAGCGCGGAAGAGAAGCTTATCGGACCGTCTGTCACGCGAGCTCCTGGCGTCTCTAATAAAAATAAGTACGACGCTAAACACACGCGACCAACTCGAGACACAAATATTCAATGTTATAAATGCGGAAAATCTGGACACTACGGACGCGATTGCCGTAGCAGTAATAAATATGTATTACCAAAACCGGAAAAATCTACGCGAATAAATACTATAAATAAATTTTGCAAATATTGTAAAAAATCCGGACACAGCCGCGACGAGTGCTGGAATTTAAATGGACGACCAAAAACTAATGTTAAAATTAATAAACACACTAATAAAAGTACAAAGACAATACGCGAGAACAAAAGACTTCGCATCGACAGCGGAAAAAGAGCGCCGACTCTGCAAGCAATAGCGAAGAGGAGCAGGAAGAAACGAAGAAGCAACCGCGACCTGCCCTAGAGTATCGCGTATCGCATGTTAAAAATATGCATGCACCATCGAAGGACGAATTGTTATAAGTTACACTTCCCATTCGCGAAGTAAAAGGAGGAAAAATAAACATGTACGATTCCGGATCCACAATTTCCTTAATAAAATTAAAGCATTTAAAGGACGAAACATTAATATATGAAAAGAAGATAGCATTGATAGGAATAAGCGGACATAAAATATATACATTAGGCAAAATGTACGCCACGATAAAAATAAACAAACATAAAATTAAACATGCATTTTATGTAATAAAAGACGATACCGCTATAGAACACGAGGGAGTTCTAGGACTAGACTTCCTTAAAAAACAAACAGCTAAATGTGATTACGAAACTAACGAAATAAAAATAAAAGACAGCACATTAAAACTCCATCCTTGCAACAAAATAATTTTAAATCCGCGTAGTGAAACAATAATAAAAGCTGCGACTAATCAAAATCGGATAGGGATAGTCCGAACAGAAGAAACCACACCGGGAGTATATATTGGAAGCTGTCTAGTAAAGCCAAAAAATTTTTCATGTCCTGTAAGCGTAATAAGTACGACCGATGAAACCATCGAGTTAGCGACTCCCATTGTCACATTAGAAGACGTGGAAGACAAAATTAGCACTGCCGAAATAAATACAGTGAAATCAGTAACGAAGAATAAAGTCAACACTCCGCGAGCCCAGCGCATTTGACAATTATTGCGAACTCAACACTTAAATAAGGAAGAGGAGCAGACACTCTTAAAAATCTGCAAAGAATTCAGCGATACATTCCACTTGGAAGGAGAACCACTGACTTGCACCGCGACGGTAGAGCATGAGATAAACACGCGTGCCGACACCGCGCCGGTGAACGTGAAGCCGTATCGTTTACCCGAGAAACATAAGACAGAGGTAAATAAACAAATCCAAGAAATGCTAAAGGACGAAATTATTCGAACTAGCATAAGTCAGTGGAACGCACCGTTATTAGTAGTGCCGAAAAAAGCAGACGCATCTGGAAAACCGAAGCTTCGAGTAGTTATAGATTTTCGGAAGCTAAATGAACTAACGATAGGCGATTCATTCCCATTGCCTAATATCACCGATATCTTAGATCAGCTGGGAAATGCGAAATATTTCACCACGCTAGATTTAGCATCAGGATATCACCAAATCCCAATGGCTGAGAGGGATAAAAATAAAACAGCTTTTTCAATTCCCTACGGACATTACGAATTCAATCGAATGCCGTTCGGATTAAAAAATGCGCCAGCAACATTCCAACGACTGATGAATTCGGTCTTAACAGGAATACAAGGACTTAGATGCCTGGTCTATCTCGACGACATCGTGATATACGGATCGAGCTTAGAAGATCATAATAAACGTTTAAAGGAAGTACTACAAAGACTCCGAAAAACTAATTTAAAATTGCAGCCGGATAAATGCGAATTTTTACGCAAAGAAGTAATTTATTTAGGGCATATTATTTCGGAAAACGGAATATCGCCAGACCCGTCAAAACTAACGGCAATAAAAGAATTTCCAACGCCGAAAAAGGTAAAGGATATCCAATCCTTCATAGGGTGTGCATTGCAGGATATTACAGAAAATTTATTGAAAATTTTTCAAAAATAGCTAAACCGTTAACAAAATTAACGAAAAAATCGGAAAAGTTTGAATGGACAACGGAGCAGCAAGCAGCATTTGAACTACTAAAAGAAAAATTAATGACTGCACCAGTGCTAAAATATCCCGACTTCACAGAAGAATTTATTGTGACCACTGATGCATCCGACTATGCGATCGGAGCAGTCTTATCACAAGGAAAGGTAGGCAACGACCGACCGATTGCTTACGCCAGCAGAATGTTAACAAAGGCGGAGCAAAATTATAATACCACCGAAAAAGAATTACTGGCGATTGTATGGGCCGTAAAACATTTTAGACCATACGTATACGGAACAAAATTTAAAATTGTGACCGATCACAAACCACTAATATGGTTGTTCAATGTAAACGACCCCGGTTCAAGATTAATCCGATGGAGATTAAAATTAGAAGAATACGACTATAAGATTATACATAAGGCCGGACGAGCAAACGCGAACGCCGACGCATTAAGTCGCAACGCGGTACCGGGACCCTCGAATGAAAATAATAATCATGCCGTCTTAATGATAGAAGAAGAAGAAGAAGAAGAAGAAGACGAAGCAAGCAACAAACAGGCAAAAACATATACAGAAGAGGAGAAAGAACAAATACTCTCCGAATATCATGATGCACCTATAGGAGGGCATCAAGGAATAGAACGGACGATAAAAAGAATCCGACTTCAGCACTATTGGAAAGGCTTGAGAAAAGACGTCGAACGATATATTGCAAGATGCGAATCTTGTCAAAAAAATAAATTATCGCGAAAAAATAAAGTACCGTTAATTATTACAGATACGCCTAATAAGCCATTTGAAAAATGCGCGTTAGACATTGTCGGACCGTTAACAATTACCAATAATGGAAATAAATATTTACTCACGTTCCAAGATAACTTAACTAAATTTAGTAAAGCAATACCGATTCCGAATCAAGAAGCGAATACAATCAGCAAGGAATTCGTTACAAAAATAATCCTTGAACACGGAATACCGGAAAAAATTTTAACAGATCAAGGAACTAATTTTTTGAGCGAAATATTTAAAAATACTTGCAAACTATTAAAAATCAACAAAATTCAAACAACCGCGTATCATCCGGAGAGCAACGGCGCGTTAGAACGATCGCATCGCACATTAGCCGAGTATCTACGACATTACATAAATGAAGACCAAACAGATTGGGACGAGTGGATACCGTTCGCGATGTTTACTTATAACACAACGCCGCATACCGCTACAGGATATACACCCTTCGAATTGGTGTACGGACACCAAGCCGAAATTCCGACAGCGCTAACAAAACCGCCTAAACCGACGTACAATTATGACGACTACGCGCAAGAATTAAAAGAAAGATTAAGAGCGACAAATCAACTCGCGAAAGAACATTTAAAAGAAGAAAAACATAAGGCTAAAAAACAATACGATAAAAGCACAAAGGAAACAATTCAAAATAGGAGACAAAGTATTAGTATACGACGAAACATTACGAAGAGGAAGATCAAAGAAACTAGAATCACTATGGACAGGACCATATACAATTCTAGAGAAAAACTCCGATGTGAATTATACCATAAAAAGGGGAAGAAAAGCGATACGCATACACGTAAACAAACTAAAGTTATTTATAGAATATTAAAATATAAGTAAATATAAATAATATTAAAAGTACTCACCCAGGTGAGCGACCATGACCACGCCCAATGGGGGGCATCCTTTCACGTAGACGGGGAAGAGGCCCCAACGGTAGCGGCCCACCCCGGCCACCCTGGCCGAGTCTTATCAGCCGTTCAACACGCCGATGCCCCCGCAAAGCCGCGAAGCCCTCGGCTTCCTGCGCCCGAAAAATGTCCAAAAAATCTCTCACCCAGTGCAGGACATCCCTGGGATAGGGCATCACTTCCTGGACACTTCGCTCACCCGTATTGAAGTCTATAGTGACCCGCAAGGATAACGGGCCACTCGCGTATACGCGCTGACAAGCCCGTTGAAAGCGGTCACGCGGCAAAGGCGGACCACACAACAGGTCCCCTGCACCAGACACACCTTGACACGGACCACACAATTCGTCTCCACTAACTTCAGACAACTCCTCCGACGAAGAAGGATAACTTGTAACCGACATGTTAACGATCGAACAATGATGTCAGCTACTGAGAAGACAGCGAGCGACTGAAGCTCGCAAATGAATATAAAGTATAGCAAAGCTAGTCAAAGAAAACTAAAACCATTCTCACAATGATAAACGTAGCAGGAAACGGAAAAAATATGACACTCGCAAAAGTGCATAATATAACACTTAATATATATAATTACAGAATACTAACACTAGGGATCAACCCCGTTCCCACCGAGCAAGACGAAACCCGTCTTCCGTTCGAAATTGAAGAATTCAAGCACAACCCAGGAATCTACTACGAGAAAATCGGAAATCTACATCAAATCAAGAAGACTTGGAAATTAGTGATTAAATTAGATATAACCGAATTAAATGATAAAACCTGGCAATTAAATAAATATGTGCAACAAACAAACGAAATATGTAAAAACAAAATCCGGAGATCACATTAAAAAAACGTGCGAAAATTTAAAAAACATTATTAACAATGACTCCAATACACTAGATAAAATAATAAAATTAATAAATAATCTGTATAAAGCATCATCAGACAGACGCAGAGGTCTGATAGATGGAGTAGGATCAATTACTAAAACATTATTTGGACTCATGGACGCGAACGATAGAAAATTAATAAACGAACAAATTCAATTATTACAAAATAATCAGCAAACACTAAAACACGTCGCGAAAAATCAAATAAAAGTCCTAAACACGACCATAATTCATCTAATAAATTAGAGAACATATTAGATCACAATGATAAACTAATAAATCATTATATTAGAGAATATACGACGCGAGAAGAAATAGTCGAACATTTCACTGTAATTACCGCGATGCTAACCGATCTAATCAGAGACGCGAAAGATATTTTAGAATATCTTACATATGTACGTAAAGGCATAATGCATCCGCTACTAACACCAATAAATGAAATAATTACTCATTTAAAAGAAGCCGTCTTACAATTACCGCGAGGTTCGTATTTTCCATTCGAAATAAAATACGACGAATGGTTAACGATAGAAAATTATATAAAAGTAAGCGCGTACTGCGACAAAACAACTGTATACACCATATTAAAATTTCCAATAGTCGCACAACCGATGTATGATATTGTAAATGTAATATCACTGCCAACACATAATTATGTAAATAAATTTGCGTATACGAAAATAGAAAATAAATTAATCGCAATAAATAAAGATATGCGCATATATGTATTTTTGACAAAACAATACCTAAATAATTGTATAAATAGTAATAATCAACACCTATTCGAAAAAAGCCAACCTATATACCATGTAAGCAAAAATACACCGTGCGAAATTAGAATATATATACGAGCGCAAGATTATCGCGAACATTGTAACACAGACTACACGATAACGAACCGCACCATATGGATTACGTTACAACAGCCACACTCTTGGCTATATTCGACTGCATCCGAGCAGCAAATTATAATAAATTGTGATAACTATCCTGAGTATAAAAAGATACTCATAAAATCAGGTCGAATAACTTTAGACGACAACTGTAAATTGACAACTGCAGACATGACGATACAAACGGAAACGATTACATACAGAACGAATATAGAAACATTTTTACCAGAATTCAATATTACAATTTCCCAAAACATTAACGATTTAAATGACGAACGAACATTCAAAGACATAATAAATAATCCTTTAGAATTGAAAGAATTAAATAATAAATTAGAAAAAATGAATAAAGATTTAAATAATGACGGAAATAATTTCTTTCAACAAAAGGAATTTTTTTATCCAATGGCTTCCAGTGGAGTAACCACCATAATTATTATAATATTAATAATATGGATAATTGTCCAATATAAGAAAAAGAAACCTAAACGACCGACTGTCACAATACTAGACGAAATTGACAAACCATACGGAATGCCTAGACCAATATTAAAAAGAAATAAAAGTACACGATTTTAGAAGAAGTAAATTTTAACTTACATATAAGAAACGATTGTAATAAACACTGTAAGCGGGAAATATATTGTGTTCAAAACAGGAATATATATACATATATATATAGATGTACGTATATAGAAAAACTTCGTTTGGAACCTCCGTTTTTCTTTTCCAACGGGGGAGGGATGTTATAGTCCGAAAGACTATAACTAATTATTAAGATTATAATTATTTCATCATACGCTTTAGACGCGATAGAAGGTTCGCGAACTGCGTAAAACCGCTACCTCAGCGAACCACGCGCGAGTTCGCCGGAAACGTAAAAATGCCAACGAAGGGATTCGACTTTGAACCTCCTTCGTTTGCACTTGGACTTGACCGCCACGAAAATCGTCCATGACCATATATGGTCATGTCGCTAGGCGATCCCCTCCAAAACACCCCCAAAATGAGGTGTTAAAAACCGTCCACCGCGGATTCGCGGCGGACAGTCGTTAATTAAAATTCTATCGACAAAGAGTGCGAATCTGGGCTAGTTACTATTCGGCGTGACTTTAACACTTAAAATCTAGCGGAACGAAGGAAAAGGCGACGGAAAGAAACTTGAAACTCCTGAGAAGGATTACGATAAAGATATAATTAAACCAAATTGTATGCACATCCAATTAAAAATAAACGATTTTATGATACAAGAAGTAATAAAAGTGTACATCTACTCGACGGTCCGTGATATCCTTTGGAATCTCCCGGCTACCCCACATCCCGTGCCGCTCACGGCACAACAGGATGTACAATGGATATCCTTGTGCTATCTAGGTTTTAACATAACTAAAAGTGTCGGTACATTATCAACACTTATAGTTATGTTACCGACAGTATTGTCTAGAATAAAAAACATGCATATTTTAGAAAGAATAGAATATTGTGAAAGCTTTTCTTTACATTGTGTTTAAATGTGTTTATTGGAACAAAAAATATGTTGCATTTTCACTGCTCTATCGTCTCGCACAAGCAACGATTTTAGAGCATAGATCTATCTTTATTGCGTACATATTTAAACATAATTCTAATATCATTGCTCTCATTTAGCTATGTCTCTTTATACAGGGTGATCCAGAACAAACGTTTGTCTTTAAAAAAATAAATTGTCGAGTCTATTCTAAGACGATTTTCCCTTTACCAAAATTGTCTACGAGGCTTAGTTTTTAAATTATTAAATAAAATAGTTTGCGAATTACGGAACGAGTACAAGAGGTAGACAGGGACGGCGCAACTCACCGTCCGATACAGGCGATCATGTGGGGCGCTCGACGCGATCAGCTGATTGCTGCACACGATGAGTGTAACAATCAGTGCGTGTGTGTGTGTGTAGTGTATTTATGCACGCGTATCCACACATGCACCGTACTCTCTCTCTTTCTCTTAGAGAGCCTATAATCAGAGTGGCGACATCAGAAGAGGTCCGCCATTTTTCATCGAAATTGTGCGAGGGAGAAAGAAATATGCAAGAGAGAGAAAGAGATGTGCGAAAGAGAAAGAGACAAGCGGTCTTTATCTGTAACTTTGTCTGTCAGTGTCTATGTCAGTGAGGTTAAGCGAAAATTGACAGCATTTCCTCTGTCATACTTATATTAATAAAATCAAAAATATTATAAAATGGTTGGCTGTACAATTCCTTTTTGTACTAATTCCTCAGACAAGGGATATAGTATGAAAATATTACCGAAAGATGTACAATGTCGAAATAAATGGATTAATAATATAAATAATAAATACGCAAACTGGATACCAGCTAAAAATTCATGTTTATGCGAGGTAAAATTATTTGTTATGAATATTTACAATGTTATAATATATTGTTTAATCATTGTGTTGATAGGTGCATTTTGAACCTGAAATGTACGAAAAGAGGAGGTTCGATGGAAAAAAAAATTAAAACCAAATGCAGTGCCAACTATATTTGAATATTTTCAAAAGGAAAAAGTTAATTTTTCTATTAATAATGAGAAATCTAATGTTGACATTATTGAGCAAGAATCTGAAGAAAATCAAATTATAGTAAATGATAAACAAGTAAAGTAAAATATGATAGAATATCTACACAAAATATAAAAAGTATATATGTATTTAAATATTATATATATATATTTTTTTAGATAATACATGATAAAATCGAGGTAAAAGAAAAAAATAAAAATTTAGAAGAGATAAACAAAAGGAAAAAGGACAAAGTTAATTTTTCTATTAATAATGAGAAATCTAATGTTGACATTATTGAGCAAGAATCTGAAGAAAATCAAATTATAGTAAATGATAAACAGGTAAAGTAAAATATGATAGAATATCTACACAAAATATAAAAAGTATATATTTAAATATTATATATATATATTATAATATATATATATATAATATATATATATATATATTATATATATATATATTTTTTTAGATAATACATGATAAAATCGAGGTAAAAGAAAAAAATAAAAATTTAGAAGAGATAAACAAAAAACTAAAACTCAGTTTATATCATGTACATAAAAGAAATAAGATAATAAGTTTAAGATTAAGAAAACTTGAAGAAAAAATTAAGAATGATAAGTACAGAAAAGTTTTAAAAGAAATTTTTAACGATGATCAAATCAATGCTTTAGTAAGAAGAAAACGAAGAACAAAATATTGGTCCAATGAGACCATTGAAAAAGCGCTTAGATTTAGATTTACTTGTGGTTCTAGTGGTTATGAAGAACTTCTTCTACAAAAAATACCACTTCCAAGTTTGCGCACCTTACAAAGAAGATTAGAAAATTTGAAATTTGAGAGTGGTATTTCAAATGAAATGTTTGATTTCTTAAAATTAAAGGTAAATTCTTTTCGAGATATTGATAAAGAATGTGGACTTGTCCTTGATGAAATGAGTATAAGTCCAAAGTATGTTTATGATTCTTCAACAAAAACATTACTTGGAAATATAACTCTTCCACATGAAGAAGGTATAGCAACACATGCTTTAACGTTTATGCTAACGGGCATAGCTAAGCGATGGAAGCATGTTGTAGGTTATTTTTATACAGGTGATTCATTTAATGGAGAAACTGTAAAAAATATTATATTTCAGATAATTCAAAACGCTGAAAAAATTGGTCTTCATGTAAATTACATAACTTCTGACATGGGTCCTGGAAATGGTAAAATATGGAAATGTTGTGGAATAAATGTGGGACGGTATTCTGATGTTAGAAATTATATATCACATCCCTATGCTTTGCATAGATTTTTATATTTTATCGCAGATATACCACATCTTCTAAAAAATTTGAAAGAAGCCTTAGTTTCCAATAGGTTTTTTATCTTGCCAGATGAATTTATTAAAAAATACAACTTACCATCTAATAGGGTAGAGATTACACATTTTAATGAATTAATTGAGTCTCAAAAAGACCTAGAATTTCTCCTTACGCCTAAATTACAATATAATGATGTTAATTGTACTAATACTTACAATAAAATGCGTGTAAATAAAGCCAGAAATGTTTTCTCAACCCATGTCAGCAGTTCCTTACAATTTTTAGCAAATGAAAATTATAAGCCGGAATTTCGCACTACTGCATGGTTTGTTGAACAAATATCTAAATGGTTCTCATTAATGACTTGTAGATCATGCTGTACAGCATTAGGTATGAAGAACAAAGAAATATATGATAATAGTATCTCTTTTCTTCATGAGATAATTGATCTCTTTAAAAAAATTAAAATAGGTGATAAAGGAATATTTAAACCTGTACAAAGAGGCATTATACTTTCTACGATGTCAATTATTAATTTGGTACAATATCTTTTAAACTATTGCAATTTTGAATTTGTTTTGACTGGTCGTTTTACGCAAGACTGCATAGAAAATCTGTTCTCACTTTTGCGGCATAAAAATGTAATTTTAGATTCTTTACAATTTAAAAATAATTTAAAACTTATTGCCATAAGTATGTTCACAAAACCAATATTAACGGGAAATTATGAAATTGATGACAGTGAACATCTTTCTGGTTTTTTAGAATATTTAAAATCAAACAAAGATAATATACCTAATTCTTCACCTACATCTAATGGATCCTTACAATCTCCTACAATCATAGATCAAATTCCTCCTTTTGATAATAGTGCAATAAAAGAATATAATAATATAGAGATGAATTGCTTATATAATGTTGCAGGATATTGTTTGGCATCTACTAAAAAAACATGTATTACATGCTCTGTTTGCATGCAATCTGTTGGTTCTAAAAAACCATTAAATTTTAAATTTTCTGAACTTGTAACAATTAAATATTATAATTCAAATACTCTTTAGTTTGTTAATAAGCCAACATTTCAAGTTTTTTTACAATTAGAAAATATTTTTAGACATTACAGTTCTTATTTTCAAAAAATGCGTAATGTAAATTTACATAATTTTTTAGTTGATAAATTTAATTGTGTTTCCACACAACACATTCCAGACTGTCATAAATTGCGTTCTAAGTTATTTTCAAAATTTGCGACGGTACGTTTAAAATTTAAAAATAAGCGTAAAATTGTACTAAGTAATCGAAAATATTATGACAGTAAATCTATGGCGATGCATTATTCTCTTAAATAAGTTTAGTTTATCTTTTTTTTGTTTTAAATGAGTTTTATTTATGTTTTTTTTTAGTTTTCAGTTTATCTATTTTTTTTTGTTTCAAATGAGTTTAGTTTATCTATTTTTATATAATATAAAATATGTTTAACAATGTGCAATAAATAATATGCAACAATATAATTTTTTATATACATCTATTTATTTCCTATTTTAATTTTTTAATTTAAACACTTTATTTACTCAATACAAAATTTAGATAAGTTTGAAAATCTGGCGGCAACGGATGAAAAATGGCGGACCAATCAGAAGTGGCACCCAGTTGTCACCACTCTGATTATAGGCTCTCTACTTTCTCTCTCTCTCTCCCTCTTTCTCTCTCACTCACTCACTCACTCACTTATTCTTACCTTAATAATGAGATTCTTCATACTGTTGATAAATAGCAGTGCCCAGTGTGTTGCACGATAATAATCGTCGTCGACGAGACATCGTTTCTTCAACACGCAGTCTGACACATCGTCAAATAAGCGAAGTTTTTTCTTTCATCACTTTCTACACTTTTACAAATTTACTCGCGCACTTAATCACTCACGATTGATAAAAGGAGGAATTTACCAACGGTTACGGTACGAATTTAATAAACGGTTAACGCATTTAATTATTAATTACACACTCGATTAAAGAAAGCGCGTGAACGCGATACTCGATGCAAAGCGCGCGACGCGACGACCGACGACAAGCAGGTCAGGTTAGTACTAGCGCGTAATGCTACACGTTTATGTTTGGCAGCGCTAGAGGCGCTAGTACCCGACTAGAATTTATTGTCAGGTTTACCTAATATATTATAAGGACCTAATTTGGTTGACGTAAGGTAATCCTGAATAAGGTACACCTAAAAAAATCCTCATCAGGTTTGAATATGTATGACCTTTTTAGGGTTAAAATAATGAGGAACATATTAGGACTTTCTCATGTTATGCCCGATATTTTAAAGTGCAAATTGTTTTAAGGTTTACATTATTAGTACCCCTACTAAGGATTTTATTCCTTCATCTTTATACATTTTTTAAAGTTTCGGAATAAAAATTTTCCACGTTTGGTCCTAACTCGGATCGTATATAGTTTACCTTATTATAATGTATTATGTCATTTTACATAATGGGTAATTAATTTGTTAAAATTAATTATAATACACATGGTATGATATAATAATATAAAAAGTATGATATACATATATATGGTATGATATATTAATATCTGTCTATTGAAAATTATAAGTATTTTGAATTTATACATTATACAATTTATTTTACATTTATTATGTATAGATTATTAGTGTACGCATTACAATAAATCTGTTCTTTTTAGCTGAACTGGATGCACTAATTCAAAGAGAGTTTATCTTTTTCCTTCTAATGTAAAAAAGACAAAAGATATACTTTGAAATAGTGCAGTCAGTTAAGTTAAAAAGAACAGATCTAGTTACATGTAATATCGTGATACTACTATGATAATTGTGATACCTTCACATTAAAATATTGTTAAACATGTTTAATGACGTAAATAAACTAAGAAGAACTCGTGAGCTTACACACTTGCGAGTTAAAAAATTTAGAGATAGTCAGCGAAAAGGAGTAGAATCTAACCTAACACCGAGTACTTCGTACGAACAATTTACTGCAGATAGACTTATAACAGAGTCTCAGCATACATACGATGAACAATTTGATCGATCATATGAAAATGACAACAATGTTTTAAAAGAAGTAGGAACAGATTTAGCGAAACAAGAATTAATCATGAATGAATTAATTAGTGATGAATCAGAAAGTAATGTGTCAATATCTGAAGAAATTAATGAAGAATTTTGTGGAAATAAGCTGAATAATAGCGAAATAGATGATAGTGAAACAGACGAGCTGGATAATAATGAAATAATTGACAGAATTAACAATGAATGTGATAACGAAGAACTCGATACTGTTGAAGCAATCCATCAATGGGCTTTACTTGATCCGCCGATATCTCATGTCCGACTTGAGTTGTTATTAAATATTCTAAGAAGAGATCATCCTAGTTTGCCTAAAAGTGCAAAAACATTTTTAAATACTACTAGCATAGAGTATACTATTGAAAATATTGATGAGAATAACGATCATGAATTTGTTTATTTTGGTATTTATCATAATCTTCTAAGATATATTAGTTTGGATTTACACAAAGGCAACAAAATAGAATTGCTCATTAATGTAGATGGAATACCTCTTTTCAAATCAAGTTCAAAGCAACTATGGCCTATCTTGTGCAAAATTTTTCACGATTCTGACATATATAAACCTTTTTCAGTAGCAATTTATTGTGGAAATAATAAACCTAGGGATGTATTCAAATATTTGGAAAAATTCATAAATGAAATTAATCACTTACAACAATCTGGAATTATCGTAAATGATCGACAGTTTTATGTATCCATAAAGGCATTCATTTGTGATAGACCTGCACGTGCCTTTTTAAAGTGCTTAATTGGTCACGGTGGTTACTGGGCCTGTGAGAGATGCACTGTGAAAGGAATAAGGAAAAGTAATCGCATTATTTATCCAATAACAGTTGCAGAGCCACGAACTGATACATCTTTTCGAGCTCAAAGCAATGCGGAGCATCACAATGGAATGTCTCCTCTACTTGATATTGAACCACCAATTGATTTAATATATCAATTTCCGTTAGATTCTATGCATTTGGTTTATTTGGGTGTGATGAAAAAATTATTTCATTATTGGTTTAATAGTAATTTGAAAAATGTCCGCTTAAGTAATAATGCAGATACAACTTTCTAATTTATTAATCCATATTCAAAAACAAATACCATTTGAATTTCAACGGACAACAAGATCCCTTTCAGAAATTAATAAATTTAGAGCAACAGAATTTCAGTTTATATTACTATATGTTGGACCAATTCTTTTAAAAAAAATATTATCAAAAGACATGTATAAACACTTTTTACTTCTTCATGTTGGCTGCAGATTATTATGGTCAAAAGAATTGGCATTACAAAAATATGAGCATGCAAAACACTTATTAACTCAGTTTGTTACAATTGCTCCTAACTTATATGGGAATGAGTGTTTAATAGGCAATATGCATAATCTTATTCACATTGCGGACGATATACAGTACACGAATTGTCCGATGTCGAATATCACAGCGTACCCTTTTGAAAATGCATTGGGAAAAATAAAAAAAATGATTCGTCACGGCAATAAACCCTTATCACAATTATGCCGTCGATTTAATGAATTACTTTCACTTGAAACTGAAAAAACTGTAACATCGTCAGCAGTAAAAATATTAAGAAAATTACGAATGGACAATTCTGGTAAAGTGCAAATAAAAAGTGCAATATAAAAATATTCTTGTGACAGATAAAGCCCCAAATAATACTGTATTATTGAATAACAACAAAGTTTTTCAAATTAGTAGTATTTATATTCCGGAAAATGGTAACAAAAAATCAATAAAAATAGATGGAATTATTTTAAAGAAAATAGAGCCTTTATATATATATCCGTGTAATGCTGAAATAATGAAAATGTGGAGAGTTTCAAAAAAGCAATCGAATATTCTAATGTATGAATTGATCGATGTACAATTAAAGATGGTACAGATCAGTACAAGTAATGAAATAGAAGAGAAAATATATGTACTACCTTTGCTTCATATGTAATACATAATGATAAGTAAAAAATTAAATATATGAAATAGACTCTTTATGATATACAATAAATCAAATTATCAAAAGAAAGGCATATAAGAGTCAAACGCAAGATATTGAATGAATAAAATAATTTTATAAATTAAATCTCTAGAAACTTGTGTATTGTAAAGTAATTAATATTTATTTGATTTCCGTAAAGCATAAAATATTTTATAATAAGTATAAGCCGGTTGAGATTAATTTTCATAGAAAAAAATTATGGATATTATCGGTTTGATTTCTTTTTCTTCATGGCTAACTGTTGTCTACGCTCCTAAGCTCATTTCATCCTTGTCATGAAACAGATGCAAGTTAAACAAATGATGCTCGCGAGTCACCGAAAGAATGCGCGACATGGGTGCAACGTGGAACATATCTATTATCGAGACATCCGTGCATTGAGTATACCTCTTTCATAGAGTTTTAGATTGTTTTCTATAAAAGAGTTTCTATAAGTGATAAATTATTATAAACGAATTCTTTGGATTGTGCAGTGTTTACGTGAAAAATAAAATAAAAAATGGAATATAACTATTGTCTAGTTGTGTTTGTGAATAAAAGAAAAACTAAGGAAATTAATATAGTCCCTTCAACATGGCTTTATAGTGACAAAATTTCAAGTACATTGCTCTGCAAATTTATGCCGGGCCCTTATAATAATGAGAGAGCTAAAAAATTACTGCATATGGTAAAAAACGATTCATCTCCGGAAGAAGATTGGCCCAGTTACCCAGTAGAATTAGTAGGAAGAGCATGTAAGTAACATTTTTTTTTTATCAAGAGAATCATTTATACATTATATTGGAATAAATAAATATATATATATATATATATATATATATATATATATTCCAATATATCATTTATTCCAATATAATCATTTATACATTATATTGGAATAAATAAATAAAATATATATATATATATATATATATATATATATATATATATATATAACTAAGCATTTAACTTCGATATTCTTTTCTGTTAATTATTATAGATACTTATGGGGGAGGAAGCTGAGAATAAAGCAATTATTTTAGAAAAAGAACCTTATGCTTATTCCACAGATAACGAGAAAAAAGCAAAACAAAAAGCTAGTGAAGATAAAAAATATTTTCAATTTAAGTCAATTTCGCAAACATCTGCCTCTCAACAACTTGAAAAAATTAATCTCGATATTAGTGATTTTATCGAAAATACTCGTAAGTTATAATAATTTCTAAACAGTTATATATAAGTCTTTATTATTTCCATTTTTGATATATTTTTATGTGTTCATAACTTTCTTTATATATATGTGTATATAAATATTAAATATTATATATTTCAGATATTAAATCAGCATCTTCATCACATAAAAATTATACAAAAAATAACGGTAAAAAACATTCCAAAATTAGACAAAGTAAAGTATCTGAAATTTAAAAAAAAATAAATTCTACATGCAATAATATTGTAGACTCATCAGATAATGATTGTTATAATAATAATAATTTAAAGGAACGTGGCAAAATAGAAGTTAAAAAATCAAATTTATCAAAGTCACAAAAAGACGAAGTTATATTGTCATCGAATGATTTTTCCGATTGTAGTACTATTTTAAAATCTTCTGACAGTGAAGTACATACAAAATTTAAACTTAGAAAAAGAAAATTAGAAAAAGAAAAAGCTGTGACTCTCACTGCAATATCATCAGATAATGAGAATTTAGAAATAAATAATTCAAAACAAATAACAGATTACAATAAAAAGAAAAATATGAAATCACCGATTACATATGAAGCTAAGATTAATGAAGAAAATCAAAATATACTCTCATTCAAGACTAATACACAAAACAGTGCAGAAAAAGAAGGTATTTCGCACTTTATATTTAGATTATTACATTTTAAATTAAAATTTATGCAAGATATTGAAGAGAATTTTTTGTTTTAGGTCGTTTATGTCACATGGCAGAAAAATATTACAGAAGTCTCAGTAAACAAATACATAACATCCAAGGACAAGTAGTAAACGTTTCGCTTATAGTGAAAGAAGTACAACAATCGTTAGAAAGAATGCTAAAAGAAAATAATAACGACAACATGAATTATAGCGATAACAATGATGACGAAATCTCGTTGCCACTAATAGAATATACGGATTTTGAAGCATTAAATGAACAACTGAGCAGTGAAGTAAATTTTCGAAAAAAAGTTGTAGGTTCCAAGCACACGTTAAGTTTTTTATATTTAATATTTTATATATTTAATTGTTATAATTTATATTTAGTTTTTTTATATTTAATAGTTGAAATATACTAAATATTTTTTAATACTCAAGAATCATTTATTTATTTCTTTATATTATGTTGGAAATACACAACACATACGCAAAAAATATTTCTTAGATACGCAGATTATCAAATTCATTAAATCGAAAAACTACCGTAACAAGAAATGTTGGAGAAATTCTTCGAATGTATTTTTCGCAACATCTAGCAACCAAATTTACAACTGTGAAAGCAGTACCAGGAAAATATGTATTTCGCGGTACTGAATTATACCTTTGTATGCAAGGTATTTTTAAGATAATGTTTAAGTTATAATTTCTTAAAATGAAACGAAATGTCCTGAATTTACTGTATATCTTCCAGAAGTGTTAACGAAAAATTTTACGGAAAAAGATGGAACACCCTTAACTTTTCGTTCATTTCAAGAATCTGTGCAGTCAGTATTAAATAATGCAAAAGACTGGAACGGAAAAGGCAACGCCAGAAAGAAACAACAGATTCGTGCAACAGATTAATTTTATTTAATCTTTTTTTATAATACATTAATATATAAGAACTTTCATAAAATTAAAAAAAAATTCTAATTGATTTGATAATCAAACAGAAAGAGATATGACTGAGACAAATTTTTAAAAAATTACATTGATAAATAAAAGCCTATATATTGATTTTCATAATACTTTAAAAATGAAAATAAAAGAGAAAAAGTGAGATAAAGAAAAAAAGAGAAAAATATTACTGTTAATTTTAAGATTGTTAAATAACATTAATAATTGTACTATGAAAAAACAATATTTAATTAAATAATAAATAATTATTTTATTATAGAAAAAAAACAAAAGATAAAATAACAAAAAATAAATTTTAAAAATATATAAATTGAAAATTACAGTTTTATATTAAAAAGTGCATGAATATTCTTAATAATTTCTGTTCTTTATAATTTCCATTTTTTGAACTTATTTCTTAACTATATATTTTAGAAAAAATTAGAAAAAATAATTCTCTGAAATGGCTAACAAGATTAATTAAATTGTTTTTTGAAAATAGAAAAAAAGAAGGTGCGTTTACAGTTATATAATTTTCATATTTCTTCATTGTCGTTTTTATCTATATATGTATAATTATTATCGATACAAATTTTCGTTGATAAGACTTAAAATTTGTTTCATTTTATTGAATAATAATATATTTAATTTAAAAATTAATTTCTGTTTATTAATTAATTTTATGATATTTATATTTCATCACCTAATTCGGATAAACTTGCTTAAATCGCATACCTACATTTATAATAGAGTTTAAATATAGTTTAAAGGTATAAAATAAGCAAATTTATCCTAATAATTTCTGTGTATATCCTATTGAATTCGATCTGGCACCTAGTAAGGATTTAATAATTCAACCCGATATAAACCTGATGAGGACATTCAGATAGGGATCCAACCACTATACTGCGTTACATGACTGATTAGGTCCCAATGAACTTACCTTAACAGGACCTGATAACGAAATAAGGTCGACCTGGCCAGGACCACTGAATAAATTTCTAGTCGGGTACTAACCTGACCTGCTTGTCGTCGGTCGTCGCGTCGCGCGCTTTGCATCGAGTATCGCGTTCTGTTAACGCGTTTCTTTAATCGAGTGTGTAATTAATAATTAAATGCGTTAACCGTTTATTAAATTCGTACCGTAACCGTTGGTAAATTTCTCCTTTTATCAATCGTGAGTGATTAAGTGCGCGAGTAAATTTGTAAGTGTCGAAAGTAATGAAAGAAGAAACTTCGCTTATTTGACAATGTGTCAGACTGCGTGTTGAAGAAACGATGTCTCGTCGACGACGATTATTATCGTGCAACACACTGGGCACTGCTATTTATCAGCAGTATGAAGAATCTCATTATTAGGTGCTTTCCATTTACATCAAAACTCAGATAAATCTCACTTCTGTCTTTCTTTAACATGAATGTTGTAAATGTAGTAAATGGAAAGCACCTATTAAGGTAAGAATAAGTGAGTGAGTGAGTGAGTGAGAGAGTGAGAGAGAAAGAGGGAGAGAGAGAGAGAAAGAGAGAAAGAGAGAGAGTACGGTGCATGTGTGGATACGCGTGCATAAACACCACACACACACACACTGATTGTTACACTCATCGTGTGCAGCAATCAGCTGATCGCGTCGAGCGCCCTACATGATCGCCTGTATCGGACGGTGAGTTGCGCGTCCCTGTCTACCTCTTGTACTCGTTTCGTAATTCGCAAACTATTTTATTTAATAATTTAAAAACTAAGCTTCGTAGACAATTTTGGTAAAGGGAAATCGTCTTAGAATAGACTCGACAATTTATTTTTTTTAAAGACAAACGTTTGTTCCGGATCACCCTGTATATACAGGGTGTCAGTGAAATTTTAGCCCATACGAAGTAAGGAGGTAGATTGGCTCAAATTAAGAAGGAAGGACTTGTACTGTTTTGTGATATTCGTATTAATTAACGAAAAATTAAATAAAGAATATCGGCCAATCTGCGTGAGCAGAAGCGCGCGGCGACGAGAGTCGTCCCACTGTAATCTTACACTAGGCGCGGGGCGAAGCGATGGGCGGATCGCTCTCCGAGACATGATGGTGGCGTGCGATATATCGCAATACCGCGCCGAAAAATGACCCGTCCTTTTAGTGGCGAGAAAATGATGCGCTATCATTTCCACACCACCTTGCGGTAGATAGCATGGTGCGCTTTTTTTATAGTGGTTTCCCCAATAGGCCTATTCCACCCTCAATTTAAATATTTGTGAAAATTTGTTCAAAATGCCGTTACTGTACGCTGAATGTATCGTAAATGTAAAAAATTTATTATGACAGTACCTTCACAAAAATAGATCCGTGGTTGAAAATCCCTCGATAAAATGTATTGCACACGTTGGTAATGATACGGGCGTAATGCGTTACACGTAAAGCGTAATGTACCGCGTATCGCGAAAAACCAAATTCATGTGCCACAGGACGCACGCTAGTTCCAGGATTTTCATAAAATGCTTCGAGAATCCTTTCTTCATCTCGTACATGAACACACACTGCTGGACCGGTTATCCCGATATTATGCACGATACCCAGTTTCATATAATTATTGCACAACTCGTAAAACTGTACGTCCACTTGGTTTTCGTGTACGCCCGGAAAATCATTCCATGTAAATTACGGCCGCGCGATAAGTATTTTCTCCCGCTAGCCCGTATGCCACAATCATATCCGTATATTCCTGCAGAGTACTTCATTTTCACTGTTAATTTACTGCGCGAACACAAGTTTTTTACTAAAACCGTCTGAGCTCTCGCAGGCTGTTGCCAGAGTGCATACGCCAGCAGCACGCAACTACAGCTGAGCGGACATGTGAGTGTAATCATAATGTGTAATCATTTTTTAGTTTTAAGTAAATAAACGGAAAATTATATCCACTTTTAAAAATCTGGAAAAATTCTCAAAAATACTTCAATATATGTAGAATATGATGCCATAAAGGAAATTTTGGGATCGCGATGGAATCTACTCGAAAACGAATATTTTTTTCAAACAAAATAGGAGTTTCAAACAAATTTCAACTAAAAACTCAATGATATCAAATTTTTAATTAATCTAATTATTTCATACTACATGAATAATATATTTTCAACAAACAGCTATAAAAAAAATAATTTTGAAATTTTTTTTATATTTTTATATGTTGATAAGCGTACGCTACGGTATTATGAGTAAGATCGTCTGAAATGATGGCTAAATTGTAATGACAAACTTCACCGCTCATTGTATAGTATACTGCAATGTGAATCGAAGCCTGATTATTATTATAGTGAAAAGATTGAGCTGTCTCCTGTACTTTAAATGCGGATCGAAATAGTTACAAGTAAAACAAATTCCTCCATCACTAGTACTAGTTTTGAGACGCACAATACACTAACAACAAAGTCATATTGAAGGTCATAGCTAAGTGCGAGCTTGCCGCGCCGCGATACCCCCACCATATCTTCACCATTATAATTTGGCGTGTTGTGCGTCAAAACTAGTCTAGTGATTGAAGCGTGAAGTTGCTTTACTTGTAATTATTTCGATACAGTTACTGCATTTGCTTTTGTTACTTTTATTTGTGATATTTTTGTTCTTACTTTGCTTGTTGCTATTATTTTGAAGTTTATATTATAAATATAGAAGTTTATAAGAATATTCTCTACACTGTCTTTACACATTGTAAAAATGTGTACAAAGCAGCAAATTTTTCGCTGTTGCAATCCATTTAACATAGTTCCTCACAGAAAAAGTGTAGTGAGATCTGCAACTAAAAGACAAATTGCAAAATTGAAAGACTTTCCCTCGCCAGTTTGGTTGTGTGATGGGTCGCAAAAAAATTGATAATTGTAATAATATTATCATTTTCACTTTACATAATCCGGAACTGGCAAACCAATCAATTGAACCTGCAGTTGAAGAGACTGTTAATAATGATCAAGATTTAGAAATTGAAACATCAAAATCTGAGGATAATAAAATTGATTATGAAGTCGAATACGAGCCACTTGCAAAGAAAGCTTGTAAGAAGAATGTTCATTACGATGATTGTTCGGTTTTGAAAACGTTATACCTTAAATTTCAACATAAGGAAACTACCCAAACTGAGAGACGAAACATTTTAACATTAGCACCTGTTGAATGGGGGACTAGAAAAATTGCGACATTTTTTAACTGTTCTCGCAATCTTTGCAGGTCAATTAGAAATCAATTAAATGAAGGTGATATTCGTTCTGTTCTTTCTTTGAATAATCAAAAGAATGGCAGGAAATTAAGTGACGAAATTAAAAACTTAGTACGGGAATTTTATGAAAATGACGATAACAGCCGTCATTTACCTGGCATCACTGACTGTCTTTCAATAATACAACCAGATGGTAAACGTAAGCTAGTACAGAAAAGATTAGTTTTATGTAATTTAAAAGAACTTCACAAAGCATTCCGATTTCAATACTCGAATTTAAAAATAGGTTTTTCAAAATTTTGTGATTTACGTCCGAAACACTGCGTTATCGCAGGTGCAACTGGAACGCATTCTGTTTGTGTTTGCGTATATCACCAAAATGTAAAACTAATGATTGATGGAAGTAAAATACCGTTACTTACAAAAAATAGAGATATCAAATTATTAAATTACAAAGATCTGATCAAGATTATTATGTGTGAAAACCCAGTTAAAAGTTGTTATTTCAATACTTGCAAAGAATGTAAAGGTACACAGGTATTGAAAAATGAATTACGTGAAATTTTTGATGAAAACGACATTGATGAAATTCAATATCAACAGTGGCGTAATACTGATAGGTCAACTTTGGTTACCGAAATTATTTCAACGGATGAATTTATTGATAGCTTATGCGACAAGGTATTGAAACTAAAGACTCATCACTTTGTGTCTAAACAGCAGTCAGCATATTTTAACTGGAAAAAAAATAATTTGCTCGACGAAGAAGTTCTACTTCAATGTGATTTTAGTGAAAATTACGCATTTATTGTACAGGAGGCGGCTCAATCTTTTCACTATAATAATAATCAGGCTTCGATTAACACTGCAGTATACTATTATAAAATAAACGGTGAAGTTCGTCATCACAGTTTAGCCATCATTTCAGACGATCTTACTCATAATACCGTAGCAGTGTACGCTTTTCAACAATTATTAATAGAGGACTTAAAACAAAAAGATATTCCTGTTAAAAAAATAATCTATTTTACAGATGGGGCCGGCCAACATTATAAATATAACTTCCATAATTTGCTTTACCATGCGCGCGATTTTTTTGGTATCACGGCAGAATGGCACTTCTTTGCCACAGCACACGGGAAAAGTTCCTGTGATGGTATTGGTGGAAATTTAAAACGACTAGCAAGAAAAGCTAGTTTGCAAGGAAGTGTAATTCTCAATACTGAGGCATTATACATGTGGGCAAAAAATAATCTAAAGGAAACAACCATTTTATACAGTTCAAAAACAAACCATAATAAATTAAATAAGATTTTGGAGCCAAGATTTGCCTTAGCAAAAACAATTCCAGGCACCTTAAAATATCATACAATTATTCCTGCAAACGATCATTTAATTTTAAAAGAATTTAGTTTTGATAAAAAAGATTTCTTTTCAAAAAAAAAGAAATAATGAGTTTAAAAAATATTAAAATATAAAAAATTAAAAAATTAAAACAAAAAATTTAAAAAAAATTTCAAAATTATTTTTTTTATAGCTGTTTGTTGAAAATATATTATTCATGTAGTATGAAATAATTAGATTAATTAAAAATTTGATATCATTGAGTTTTTAGTTGAAATTTGTCTGAAACTCCTATTTTGTTTGAAAAAAATATTCGTTTTCGAGTAGATTCCATCGCGATCCCAAAATTTCCTTTATGGCATTATATTCTACATATATTGAAGTATTTTTGAGAATTTTTCCAGATTTTTAAAAGTGGATATAATTTTCCGTTTATTTACTTAAAACTAAAAAATTGATTTTTTTTATAATAATAAAAAATTTTCACTAAAATTAACTTTTTCATTTGAAAGTGCGGGCAAAATCCTAAAAAATCATATCTATAAAAATTCTATATATTTTATAATTTTAGCTACAAATTTCAAAGAAAGAAAAATTACTTCAAACATTCTACCTTCGATATCTTGGATATGAGGCATATAATCCTTATTTTTTTTTGCTTTAACCTCATACAATATGTGCCCTAACAAATCTCCACGATTATTTAAAAAATCTTAAAAAATTTATTTTTAGGTGGGCCCTTTTCACGTGGAATGCTCCATACATGCCTTGTCGGAAAGTAATAATTATAAACGCCAAATTTAATAGGGTTACATAAGCAGGTCCTGATCAGGACATGTAGTCTTATTCTATCATAAATTTGGTAAGGTTAATTAGACTAATTAGACCCTGATGAGGATAAAATGTATGAAAATAAAAATGTGCAACATTTCCCGATTTGAAATTAAAGTAGGGTCCAAATAAGGGCCATATAACATTTGCCTGATTTAGTTGGCCTGGATTTGATATTATTACTGTATCGTGACTCGAGTAAGCATGTAATACTGTTTTTCTTTATAAAGCTTCTATGGAGTATTATAATCAGGTTTTTATAAAAATATACTAAATCCTTATAAGAAAAGTATAGGATTATGAATAGGTAATTTAACGAGAACCTAATAAATAAAATTTTTTAATGGAATAATATTTTTTATTGGATATTCTTACAGCTTACTTAAAGAGCTTTTTAAAACACTATAATGAAATATATTTTTTCATTAAGTACTTTCCGAGATTTGAAATGATTTCTTAATTTTACATGAACTATAATATGAAATATCTCGTAAAATATATATTTATTTCTCGATGACCTTATCTCAATACTTTTATACACAAAATAATAAAAGAAATAAATTGATGTAAAGAAAACATATAATTGTTAAAAAATATATGTAGCTGCTAGTAGCAAATTATATTTTTTTTAAACATTTAAGTGTTTTTTTTATACCAATTGATACCTCTTATTATTTTGTGTATAAAAGTATTGAAGTAAAGTCATTGAAAAATAAATATTTTACAAGATAGTTTATGTAAAGTTATGCAAGAAATTATTTCAAGTTTCATAACTCGGAAAGTACTTTATGAAAAAATACTTTATTATAGTGTTTTAAATAATAATGCTTTTTAGCTTTCAGCAATCTGCATCAGTTTTAATTTTTCTAAATCATTTTTTGATTTAGAGGAGTTTCGATTTAGCATCCAGCTCATTCTCATCTAGTCTGTTATTAATGTATATTTTATTACATAATGCCGAACTTCACACAGCGTGCTAATTTGTTCAAAGAATTTTGACAGTTAAGGTTACATTTATGGTGGTGTATTTATTAATATTTATAATTATTTATCCCTGAGATTTTCAAATTTGTATTTATTATTTTTCAACTAAAATAATTATTATTGTTTTAAATGTTAATATTGAGTTAATAGTTAATACTGTCAAATTGTGTTAAATTTACAACATGGATCTATTTGATAGAAGATTGGCAAGAAAACGTATATCAACATGTTTAAGAGTGCAAAAATATCGCGTACTTCGAAAAAGAAATCGGAATAAAAATTCTGCAGAAAATAATGTAACAGTGTCATCAAATTATACGTCACCTGAAGAATTGGAATTGTCTGAAATTGATAATTTTCAAGAACAAAATTATTTTAATAATGACATACAGTCGACTAATATAGAAAACAATTTTCACTTGGGAAACGAAACAGATACATTAAATAATGATAGTAAAAAAGATGATCCTTTGGATGTGTCAGAAGATGAACCTGCAAGTATTTCCTTAATTTCATTAAATTCGTCAGTGGATACAAGACGTGAAGAAATATCAAGTAATATTATAAATGATCTTCGAGAATGGGCATTTCAATTTCCGCCACTTCCTCATTCTCGTTTAGATAGTTTAAATATATTACGACCCATTTTACCTCAATTGCCAAAGAGTTCAAAAACATTTTTACAAACTACAAGTGAGAATTATAAAATTGAGAAACTTGATGAACATGATAATGGTCTATTTGTATATTTTGGTTTAAGTTCACATCTTATAAAGTATCTTAATCCCGACTTACATTTAAATACTATACAGTTGATTATAAATGTAGATGGTTTACCACTATTCAAGTCGAGTTCAACGAGTTTTTGGCCAATTTTATGCAAAATTTTTCATCAACCTGATGTTTATAAGCCATTTCCAGTTGCAATATATTGTGGAAATCAAAAACCAGGAAATGTTGAGAAATATTTTGAAAAATTTATTGAGGAAATCAACCTGCTCCAAACTGAGGGATTAAATGTAAATAATAAATGTAAATAAATGTAAATAATAAATTATTTCAAGTTTCTGTTAAAGCTTTTATTTGTGATAGGCCAGCTCGTTCATTTGTAAAATGTATAAAAAATCATAATGGATTTTGGGCATGTGAGCGTTGTTTAATACGTGGTGAACGCTATAAAAATCGAACCATTTACCGAGATGGTAATTATGAATTAAGAACGGATCGTTCCTTCAGAGAGCAAACAAATCGCGAACATCATAGAGGAATATCTCCTTTAATTCATATTAATCCACCAATTGATATGATTAACCCCTTCACAGTCCAGCGAAAAGAAACTTTCCGTGCCAAAAGTGTGTTGAAGAAAAAAGTTTTTAAAATTGCATGAATACGTCAGTATAAATATTATTGAAGTCGCCGAATCCGAATCTGAGAAGCCAGAATTACAAAATTCAAAATGGTGAATCCAATATAGCGGATCAAAATTCAAAATAATTTTGGATTTCAATAAAAATGTGTATCATTTTTGGGGTTGCAAAATCCAAACCTAATATCAGATTTTCCAAATTGAAAATGGCAAATCCAATATGGCGGACCAGAGTTCGAACAAATGGTTGACATACATAAAGGTTGTATATTTCTCTCTTCAATTATTTTTAAATCCCGCTCTCTGCCGAACCCAGAGTCACGAATCGAGGACGTGGCGGTTATTGACTTCGTTTTTTTACTTTTTTTATTTCTTGAAAACTGGTATACGTTTCCACTTCTGTGCAAACAGCTTGATTTGATAATTCGTGACCCTGGATTCGGCAGATAGCGGGATTTATAAGTAATTGAAGAAAAAAGTGTACATCTTTTATGTATGGCAACTATTTGTTTTGGTCCGCCATATTAAATTTGCAATTTTTAATTCGGAAAATCTGATATTAGATTCGAATTCGGCGACCCCAAAAACGATAAGAAACCTATTTTTATTCAAACCCAAAATTATTTTCAATTTTGATCCGCCATTTTGAAGTTCGAAATTCTGATTTCAGATTCGAATTCAGCGACCTCAGAAACCTTAAAATACTCAAGGACAATCAAATCGTAACAGTAATGACATGTTTTTTTCAAGATGCCCCTATAGGGGCCATGAAGCAAAAGTGGCACGAATTTTTTTGGCCCCTATAGGGGTCCCTGACAGTGAAGGGGTTAATAATTTTCCACTTGATGCAATGCGTCTCCTATATTTAGGAGTAATGAACAAATTGTTAGAGTGCTGGCTCGAAGGTACGGAGGACAAACGATATATTAAAAAATTATCATATAATTCAAAAGCACAATTATCATCTTTGTTGATAAAAATTCAGCAGTACATCCCTGAAGAATTTCAAAGAACAACACGATCTCTTTCTGAATTTAAGAAATTTAAAGCTACTGAATATCAGTTTCTCCTCTTGTATTATATATTGGACCAATTATTTTAAAAAAAGTTTTGCCGGAAGATATTTACAAACATTTTATGCTTCTTCATACAGCTATTTGAATTTTGTCGGGAAAAGACACAGCGTTAAAATACTGCACGTATGCACGAAATTTATTAAAAAAATTTGTACAGCTCGTATCAAACTTTTATGGAAATGAATTTTTAATCGGCAACATTCATAATCTACTACACATTGCTGATGATGTATCATTTATGCAATGTTCCCTATCAGACATTATATCATTTCCGTTCGAAAATGCATTAGGAAAAATAAAGAAATTATTGCGTAATAGTAATAAACCATTATCACAAATATGCCGTCGTTTTAATGAAATATCTTGTATTCATGAAGCACAACCAAAGACATCATCTCGAATAGAAATTCTAAAAAAATCAAACTGCGAACATTCAGGAAAAATAAATATAAAAAGATTACGGTATAAAAATGTCCTAATAACAGCAAAATCACCTAATAATACAGTTTTACTTTCTAATGATAAAATAATACAAATTAATAATATTTATCTTCCTGAGAATCGAACTCAATTAAAACATATAGAAATTTGTGGTGATATCTTAAAGAAAAAGAAATCTATGTATAATTATCCATGCGATTCAAAATATTTGTCAGCGTGAACTGTAACGAAAAGAAATAGAAAAATGACCAAATGTAAAGTGAATGAGATTCAGAAAAAAATGATAAATATAAATCTTAGTGAATTTGAAAAAGAAAAAATATATGTATTAGGATTATTACATATGTAATAAAATAAAATTAACGATGCTTCATATGGGCTGTGTACGTCAATGAGCGCTCGGCATATATTTCATCTGCTTAGCAACTAAATTTGTTTGTAAAAATTACAGTCACGTTTATCACTGTGATGTGAATAGTTTTACTTGTGAAAGAATATAATATTATTTATTATATTGGGTGTACAACTTTGCTTCCGCCGTTTTTTTCCGAAATTCGAGGCTTTATTGTAAAAAACTGGTTATACATTTATGATTCAAAGTATTGTCCATCGCTGGCCACTACTTTCTCCCATCTTTCGGGCAGCGTACGAATCCCGCGTTGAAAAAACTGGTCATCTTTTGAAGCGATCCACGAATCGGTCCAATTTCTTACTTCTTCATAAGACCGGAAGTGCTGGTCAGCCAGGCCGTGTGCCGTTGATCGAAACAAGTGATAGTCAGAGGGAGCAACGTCTGGAGAATACGGCGGGTGGGGTAGGACTTCCCATTTCAACGTTTCCAAGTATGTCTTGACCACTTTCGCAACATGGAGTCGAGCATTGTCATGCTGCAAAATCACTTTATCGTGTCTCTCGTTGTATTGCGGCCGTTTGTCTTTCAATGCTAGGCTCAAACGCATTAATTGCGTTCGATAACGATCGCCTGTGATTGTTTCAGTCGGTTTTAACAGCTCATAATACACTACGCCGAGCTGGTCCCACCAAATACAGAGCATGACCTTGGAGCCGTGAATATTCGGTTTGGCCGTCGACGTGGAAGCATGGCCGGGATATCCCCATGATTTTCTGCGCTTGGGGTTATCGTAATGAACCCATTTTTCGTCCCCAGTCACAATGCGATGCAGAAATCCCTTCCGTCTTTGCCTTTCAAACAACTGTTCACAAGCAAACAAACGCCGTTCAACATCTCTCGGTTTCAACTCGTACGGCACCCAATTTCCTTGCTTCTGAATCATTCCCATGTCTTTAAGGCGTTTTAAAATTGCTTGTTGAGTCACTCCCAATGATCGTGCCAATTCTTCTTGACTTTGACACGAGTCTTCATTAAATAATGCCTCCAATTCTGCATCTTCGAAAACCTTCTCTCTTCCACCGCTATGCCGATCTTCGACGTGAAAATCACCGTTCTTTAAGCGTTGAAACCACTCACGACACGTTCTTTCACTAATAGCGGCCTCACCATAAGTATTTGAGAGCATTCGATGAGCCTCAGCCGCAGATTTCTTCATATTGAAGCAGAAAATTAAAACCTCCCGCAAATGACGAGAATTTGGCTCGTAAACTGACATTTTCAATCGAGAATAACTTTATGATGCAGACACAAATCGACTAATGTTTCTATGGGGTTATGTTGACAGATGCCCAAGTTTATTGCATGACGTCTATGATCTATTTATTTCGACCACTACTTACCGCTAAAGCCATCTATAGGAAAACGGCGGAAGCAAAGTTGTACACCTAATAATTCTTGTGAGATTCTATAATTATGAAAGAATATAATATTATTTATTATAATTCTTGCATCCTTTCAAGGTAAGTATTGACTAAAATTAAAAAAAAGTGTTTATATTATTTATCTTCAATAAACATTTATAAGTTATAAAAATATTTTTTGATAATTGCAGATGAGTGATGATTATAAATATAGATTAGTGGAATTTAAAAGCAAAAAAAACAATGTCAAAAGTGTTGACATAGTGCCAAAGGAGTGGATAACGTGGGACACAAAAAAAAAGAATTCTTATGCTATTTTATGCCACCACCTTATAATAAAGGAAAATTAAACGAACTGCGAAATCTCGTTAAAAATTGTCAACGACCAGATCGTTCATGGCCAAAATATACTATGCAATTACGTGGAAAAGCAAATAAGTTTTATTTTATGACTTTTTGCTCTATGTTTATTAATGCTTCTCTGTGCATAATTTTTTGAAAAAAAAACTTACACAGTAATGATTTTCTAAAATGTTAAATTTAAAACTGTTTGAAAGTAGAAGTTTGCGTTGTAAAATAATTTTATCTTAATTTTTTTATGTAACAAATATTTGAAATTATTATTTTTTAATAATATTTGTAAATAAATATTCCTAATGTTATTAACAATTTAGGAACGTATTCTGATGCGGAACAAAAATTTAAAAAATTAAACGTCCAACAATACGTATTTACAACGGACAGTGAGTTTGATGCTGCAACTAAATCAAAAAATGAATTAGAGGAATTAAGAATGCAGAATGAGGAAAGTCAAAACATATCATCGAAAGAAATATTTGACTCTGGTAAAATAAATTTAACAGAAAATATTCATGATGAATCCTTTCGTAAGTATTAATTACAATTTCTTTGACGTATATGTACACACACACACACACACACATACACGCACACGCGCACTTCTTTGTTATTAAACTTTAGTATTAATATATAAATATAATATTAATATATAAATCTAATATATATATATATATACATATATATTAGATTTATATATTATAATAATATTATATTTATATATTAATACTAAAGTTTACAATAAATTAAAGTTTGACTAAAATTATAATAATTAAAAATTAAATCGAAGTTGACAAATTAAAGCTACAGCGCAGTAGTTGGAACGCAAGAAAGACATTTTCTTCCGTACACTTTAGCTCTCACGTTGAGGTTCTAATTTGACCATTTCGATTTAATTTTTAATTATATATATATGTTTTAGTATTAAATTTTTTCCTTATTTTTTACAAGCTTAAAAACAAGTTTTAATGTAGTATACAAAAATAATTTAATTCAAACAATATTTACTTTCAGCAAATAAATATAAAAAATTAAATAAGAAGAGAAACCGATCAGTGTCTTCTTCAGAAACAGAGAATTCAGACACAGCGAGCGATTCGGAAAAATCGAGTGAAAAAAGATCACCTTCTAAAAAATTTAAATTTATAAAAAATAATTGCGAGCATGAAGGTAAATCTAATAACTAATAATAAGATGTGATATTGATAATTTATGTAATTCTGATTGATAATTTATGTAATCATATTTTGAAAATTTTTTTCCTGATCTTTCAGAATCTTTTAAAAAAATGGAGATACAATTAAAAGAATTGTCAAACCAATTGAGCATCTTTAAAAGACCAATTTTGAAACTCGCTTTAGATGTTGAAAATATTTTATCAATATTGAAAACTCAAGAGAGAGATCGAGAAAGAACTTCATCAGAAGATGATGAAGAGGATGAAAATTCAATTCGATTGCCTTGTGATAGCATGGAGCAATTAAAAAAATTTAACGAAAAATTAAGAGTAAATAAGAAATACAAAAAAAAAATTGTAAGTATATGTGTATGTGTGTGTAAATGTGTATGTATAAATACATTTATTAATGACAATTTATTTTTCAGATCTATCTTATAAAACGTTCAATAGACGAACGTCGTGCATTAGTTCGCAACATTGAGAGTATTTTTCGAGAATATATGTGCCAAAATGTGGCACAAAATTACACTGCCGTAAAACAAATGGCCGGAAAAGAAGTATTCAAGGGAACAGAATTTTATAAATGCTTGGAAGGTATTTATTACAATTACAATTTTTTAAAATATGAAAATTAAAAAATTATGTTTTATATTTATAATTAAATTTTGTTTCATTTTTATATTCTAGATGCTGTATCAACCAGATTTAAAAAAGAAGAAAATCCGTTAAATGAGACAATTTAAACAAGCAATTCAGGCAGTTTTAAATAACGTGAAAGATTGGAATAAAAAACGAACAGAACGTCGGCAGCATGCCACACATAATATTGAAGATATTCAGAATAATTCTGAATAATAATAAGTATATATATAATAATAATATAATGCGATAATAAATGTTATGATAATAATAATGATGATGATATATACGAGGTGTGGCAATAAAGAAACCGGACTCATGCTCTAATCCTTTATTGAAAAAAAATCAGACAATTGAAATGTTGTCCCCTCCCCGATCGCTACACCGCTCCATGCGAATTTTCCATTGTTGGAAGCAGTGCTGCAGGTCTTCTTGTGTTATACTGTTCAACAATTGCGTCGCTTTTTTTTTCACTGCATCCACGGACTCGAACCTGGTTCCTTTGAGCGCAGATTTGACTTTCGGGAAGAGAAAAAAGTCGCACGGTGCTAGGTCCGGCGAGTACGGTGGATGTTCCATTACTGGAATGTTGTTTTTCGCCAAATATTTCTTCACAGATAGCGCGGTGTGTGCCGGCGCGTTGTCCTGATGAAGAATCCATGAGACATTCTTCCACATGTCTGGTCTCCTTCGTCGCACACGTTCACGGAGGGTATTCAAAACATTTTTATAATAAATCTGATTGACAGTCTGACCTTCAGGCACCCAATCAATGTAGATAATCCCCCGGATATCAAAAAAAAACAATCATCATCGCTTTAAATTTGGATTTGCTCATGCGCGCTTTCTTCATTCTAGGGGATTGGGATCTCTTCCAATGCATGGATTGTGAACAGAATAAAAATAAATTTTTCCAAATGTAATTTTAATTACATTATTCTTGCGATTGACTTAAATCTTCGCATCGTGAATGCAATAATTTCGAAAACGTAATAACGTACAACACATGCTTTTTAAAATAATAATTATTTATTATAATTAGAAATAGTTATTATTTATAATAAATAATTAATTTTTTAAGTATGTCATTATACGTTTCATGTTTTCTATCGCATTCGCAATGCGAAGGTTTTAGCCGATTGTTCGTCTTATCTCGCGTCAATCACGCGCCACGCGCAAGTCGTTTGTTAGATGTCGCGTGTCGCGTTTCTGGCAACATAACTCTTGTGGTCGCGCAGTCTCCGCGGTCCGTCGCTTCGCGTCGAGTCATGTGCTGTTTGCATTCGCGTTTCTTTGAAAGTAATTTTTGGTATCGATAAATCAATAGTAAGTGAATAAACAGTAAACTCGTTATCGTGTAATCTGTATTGAGTCAATCGAGTGTGAGACTAATAATCGAAAAAATTTCGATGTGTGGCGCATCTCTAGCAATCATAATCGTGCAGCAGATAACAACAATACATAGCATGAAGATTCGCTACGCTGCTACAAGGTGAGTGAGCAAGTGAGTAAGCAGGTGAGTGAGTGAGTGAGTGACCGAGAGAGTGTGAGTGAGAGACTGAATGAGAGAGTGTATGAGTGTTGCGTAAAAGAGAGAAAGAGAGCGAGAAAAAAAGTGCGTGCGTGTGTATGAATGTCTGTCCCTCCTACCCCTCCCTCTCTCTCTCTCTCTCTCTCTCTCTCTCTCTCTCTCTTACGCACACACTCCGCCATACACACATCGCGTGTAGCAATCAGCTGATTGCAACGTCGGACGGCCGGCGATCCGGAACAACTTTTCATTATTAAAATAACGTTATTTTAAGGAACACGTATTTCTGACGTAATTCTAAGACATTTTCTTCTTTACCAAAATTTTATTTAAAGCATAATTTTATGTTATAAGATAAAATAGTTAGCGACTCATGCGGTGGTAATCACCCGTCGGGCGGTCAGCTGCGCCCGCGCTCGCGGCACGCCGCGCCGCTCCTGCCTGCCTTCTGTACTCGACGCGTGATTTACTAACTATTTTTGCTTATAATTCAAAAACTACGCTTCAAATCAAATTTTGGTAAAGGAAAAATTGTCTTAGAATGGTGTCAGGAATACGTCATTTAACAGACATATCGTTTTTCAGGATCACCCTGTATATCATTCCTTCATGCCAAAACCATAAATGTATATATTTTTACTTTTTAAATAAGGAAGTAGCTGAATGTAATTTTTTAATTCCTGATTCAGTCCATTTCTTTATTCAAAAAGTGAAAATTTGTACATTCACGGTTTTGGCATGTGAGGGAAATATATAAAATAATGGATAGGTAATTTAATGAGGACCTCATAAGGAATACATAATATTCATTATCAGGTCTCTACTAAAATACCTAATCATGACCTTATATATCATCCCTTATGAGGACCTCATAAGGAATACATAATATTCATTATCAGGTCTCTACTAAAATACCTAATCATGACCTTATGTATCATCCCTTATGAGGACCTAATATATATAATTTTATAAGAACCTGATTATAATACCCTATATGGATCTTATAAGGAAACAGCGTTACATGTTTACTCAGGTACTGATAAGGTAATAATGTCAGGTCCTGACAACGAAATCAGGCAAATGATATATGGTCCTTATTAGGACCTTATCTTAATTTCCAGTCGGGTGGGTATCGTGCATAATATTGGGATAACCGGTCCAGCAGTGTGTGTTCGTGTACGAGATGAAGAAAGGATTCTCGAAGCATTTTATGAAAATCCTGGAACTAGCGTGCGTCCTGTGGCACATGAATTTGGTTTTTCGCGATACGCGGTACATCACGCTTTACGTGTAACGCATTACGCCCGTATCATTACCAACGTGTGCAACACATTTTATCGAGGGATTTTCAACCACGGATCAATTTTTTACACTTACGATACATTCAGCGTACAGTAACGGCATTTTGAATAAATTTTTACAAATATTTAAATTGAGAGTGGAATAGGCCTATGGGGGAAACCACTATAAAAAAAGCGCACCATGCTATCTACCGCAAGGTGGTGTGGAAATGATAGCGCATCATTTTCTCGCCACTAAAAGGACGGGTCATTTTTCGGCGCGGTATTGCGATATATCGCACGCCACCATCATGTCTCGGAGAGCGATCCGCCCATCACTTCGCCGCGCGCCTAGTATAAGATTACAGTGGGACGACTCTCGTCGCCGCGCGCTTCTACTCACGCAAATTGGCCGATATTCTTTATTTAATTTTTCGTTAATTATTACGAATATCACAAAACAGTACAAGTCCTTCCTTCTTAATTTGAGCCAATCTACCTCCTTACTTCGTATGGGCTAAAATTTCATTGACACCCTGTATAATAAAAATATATTGTGAAAATATTTATAAATATTATATACTTATAAATTTTACGAATACGGTATTACATCAAACAATTTGCATAAAACATTTTATATTGTTAGCTTTTGATTATATCGATTTAACAAACGTCGTGCATAAATTGTAATTTGTAGAAAGTTATATGCAAATATCCTTTTTATTGTATATACAGAGTGTCGCAGAGTACTATATATGTATAAGCGCTAGTGAAGAAAGCGCAGTAAATTGAAAAAAGTCCCATAGCATTTTACGATTTTCGCAATAATAGAAATATTAAATAAAATCGGACGAATGTGTATCTCTGCGTGTGTGTCTGAAAAAGAGAGAGAGAGAGAGAGAAACGCTCGGCCATTCGAGCTATCGCATGGTCTAGCATGATAGACATTTTGTCGGCGCGCGGCAAGGAGAAGGACAGCGCGGCGCAACGATGACGGTGTAACCAATAGTAGCGGCGTGCCCTGTTGTCCCTCCCCTTGCCGCATGCCGACAAAATGTCTAACACGCTGGACCGTGCGATAGCTCGAACGGCCGAGCGTCTCTCTCTCTCTCTCTCTCTCTTTCAGACACACACGCAGAGATACACATTCGTCCGATGTTATTCAATATTTCTATTATTGCGATAATTGTAAAATGCTATGGCTTTTTCAATTTACTGCGCTTTCTTCACAAACGCTTATACATCTATAATACTCTGCGACACTCTGTATATACAATAAAAAGGATATTTGCATATAACTTTCTACAAATAACAATTTATGCATGACGTTTGTTAAATCGATATAATCAAAAGCTAATAATATAAAATTATACTAATTGTTTGAGATGTAATATTGTATATTTATAAAATTTATAAGTAATATTTATAAATATTTTCATAATACATTTTTGCCTGAAAAGCATCGAAATAACAGATTTATATCGAGAATAGAATAGGCCCCTCCATCGCCCATTCCCGTGAGACGCAACCATAATATATTTGTTTCGTCTCTCCGATATATGCAAACGAGATATTTGCATTGAGGCATTTTTTTCCAATGATATTCATTTTGGAAAAGGCGACAGTCCATTTTCTGCTACAATTTTTAAAAAATGTTGCCTCATATATTTCACATCAGTGGAATATTTCTCTTTACAAGGATTTCCTCCTAAGGCTATCGTTGTAGCGAAAGCTGCAGCATAAATACCAGAGCATATGCCATCAGGTTATGTTTGAACTTTTTCAAATATATTGTTTTTATTTATTAGTGGATAACGGCGATAGTGTGTAGGTATACAAGGTTCTAACCCAGGGATCTCAGGGGGGTGAGGGGCGGGGGGAACCGCGGGGGGGGGGTGATGATGACGTCACGAGGGGGGTGTAATGACGTCACGCGGGTGGGGGTGATATCACGCGGGGAGGGGTAATGAGGTCACGCGGGAGGTGTAAT
>JALHBL010000832.1:0-52017 GCA_023638675.1 Camponotus pennsylvanicus
TGTAATTTGTGTATAAACTTACAGTTGAAAAAAAAGTTATTTTTAAATAATATATAATCTTCTTCGTTTTTAATTAAAATTTATTACAGCCTTTAAAGATAAAATATATCAAAATATATTTAAAAGGTATATGATATAATTAAAATCAAGATTAAAAATATATAAAGATTAAAAATATATGTATATAACATTTATATATATATTTATATTTATTTTGTTACAAAATTAAAAGTTTATAATGAAAAAAGTACAAGTTTTAAAGTGAAAACTTAAATATTAGCTGGCTACAAGTGTCCACCATATTAGTTTTCCACCAATATTACAGATATGGATTGGCAATACGTATCAGACTGTGTCCGGAGGAGGTTAGAGAGAGAAACATCTCCATGCATACTTCCGGATACTTGTAGAAAGAGAAGTACTAAAAAGTATGTTTCTCTCTCTAACCTCCTCCGGACACTGCTTCTCTACAGAAACTATAGGCAATTGCCAGTCCATACTTATAAGGTCTACGAATATTACGCATGCGCGACCCCCATATTACATGGTTTTCGGGGACACATTTTATGTACAAAATTAATGGGAGTTAGCGATCTAGTTATAGTATAGATATCTGTGGAAGGATCAAAGAAGTGGAGGACAAGATTGAAAGAATGATAATGGGAAACAAAGTAAATGGAGACATACAAGAGAAGATAAAAAAATTGAAAGTACTAGAAGAGAAAGAAAAGAGGAAAGGAATAATATTATAATAAAAGGATTGGAAATTCCAAGAAGAGATTAATTGGAAACGGTGGTAGAAGAAATGGTAAAGAAAGAATTTAAGGAGGTGACAGTGGAAGACACTTTCTGGACTAGAAGAGGAACAAATATGATAACAGCGAAACTCAAAAACAAAAATAAAAAAAGAAATAATGGTCAAAAAGAAAAATCTAAAAGGCAAAGAAAGGCAAATTTTGTAGATAACATATTTGACTTAATATGTTTGATTTTGATTTTTAACCATGTCACGGCGTCACGGTCCGTTTTCGGTGTCGGATAGCGGATGGGACCCGATTGACCACGTTGCCAATTGGTCAATTCAAAATAGGACTCTCTGATTGGTTAATCGTTGCTGATTACCCTAGGCATAGGTCAATATAATTGGCTGTGGTCAATCGCAACATGGTCAAACGGGACGCTCCCGTCGGCGGATAGCTCGCCGGGATCAGAAGTTCTTGTGTCGGGTTAGAGAGCATCCACGCGGATTTATTTTAGTTCGGTGTATATTTATTGTATAATATAATCGTATTTTTTACAATGCGCGCGCCCGCGCGCGCGCGCGTGTGTGTAAGCGGTGTTTGATGTAATTACAATATAGTCGGCGCTATATTTTACTTGCCGGCGCTTGGGTTTTTCTCGCGGCTTCGGTCACAGCTTCGGTGCACAGTCGCGAGACGGATTCCCCGCTTTTTTACAGCGTGTTTACGCACAGTTTTTGTCGCGGCGTCTGGCCTGGCCGTCAGCTGTTCGTTGGGCTTTTAAATTCGCACGCGTGTTGGCTTGCTGTTTTCGCGGTCTTTAACAAATGATTAATTATTCGTGCACGTGACAATTAATCGTCATCGGATTTACACGGTGGGTCGCGTGTGTCCGGTATTTCGAGTTCGCGGTATGATGCGCGTTGTTAGAATATGGATTCGCGAGGATGTGAGTATCGGACGAGAACATTCGTCAGAGGCGGCTCTCTCTCCACCCTGAGAAGTTTGCGATACTCTGGTGGCGGTAGGAAGGTGTCGACTGGCGGACCGAAAACGCTCGGCGGAACTAGAGTTTCCCTCCGGTCCGAACGGCAGTTTGGAGTGTAATGCAGGAAGATACTTCTGAGAGACTGAGTAGGTGGAGTAGCACTCCACCCCCTGTCTCTTATCGGTACCTGGGAGATTCGGAATGGATCTGGATGGCTCTGTGCTATACTACCCTAACAACACACATATCCAAAAGAAGTCCAGAGGCCATCGAGAGGACATCCAGAGGACATAATGTATCCTTTGGCTTCCTCTAGATATTCCATGGACGTCTTTTGGACATATGTGTTGTTAGGGTAGCGGGAGAGGATTTGGAGTCGGCTCGTTCTCTTGCGATGCCCGCGTGAGAAAAAGTGATCTCCTCAAGCGAAAGCCCTTCTTATACGGGCTGTGATGCCAGAATGGTTACGCTGGCAACAGCAAATTATGTCGCATAGAGTATAGCTCGGCGTTTCTGTGGAACAGTCGGGGGTCGAGAGGCGTCGAGGAATGCCGAGCTATACTCTATGCGAAATAATTTGTTGTTGCCAGCGTAATCATTCTGGCATCAGTGTATACGGGATGGGCTCACTCGCGTCGGCGCAGACGATGCAACCCTTCCGCGTGGTGATGGGATGTCGGATGGCGCCGTCTACCCAGTGTATCGTCGGGGCCTTTCGTCAGTCTTCGGCGATATTCGGCCGGAGAATTTTGTTACTTTAAAATTGTGGGCGCACTGCGCCCCTTTGCCCAACAGGCGGTTGTCGGGCGGCAGCTTCCGGCCGATGGAGGACCGGGAATTACTGGGGTGACGCGTTTTAGGCAGTGTTGTCAGGCGGGTCAGGTTTTTCGCGCATGCGCGGCAAACGAGGCCTCAATGAGTATCTAATACAGACAAAAAGGTGTGCCACTGGTCGCCCGAAAAAATTTTCTCTTAGAAAATTGTTTCGGGTGATCAACAACACACATTTTTATCTTACACTATACGAATAACACCACTATTTATTAAATATCACAAAACTTTTAATAAACTGTGTCTCACTCAACTATATGTCTGTATGCCAAGTAATTTTCCTCGAGCCCGCCAAATCTTCCACATGTGGTACATCGCTGGTTAGCCGCCACTACTGTCGCGCATGCGCGAAAAACATGACCCGCCTGACAACACTGGTTTTAGGACGCATCGTTACAACCATTTGAGATAAATTTACTAAATTTTATTTTTTCGTTTTTTGTTATTATAATGTGTTTTTTAATAAACTATTGAAAAAAGAAAGAAGTGTTGTTGCTTCTCTGCGCTCCAACTACCGCGCGTTGGCTCTTATGCCATTTTCTTTTTAATTTTTTGATTACTTGAGCCAAATCTCTAATTATTAGATTTTATTTATTAAATTTTAAAATTATATATATATTATATATATATATATATATATATATATATATATATATAAGTATATATATAATTTTAAAATTTAATAAATAAAATCTAATAATTAGAGATTTGGCTCAAGTAAATCAAAAAAATAATCAAAAAAGTATATATATATATATATATATATATATATATATATATATATATATACACGGTGTTTCATTTTAATTTCCCCAGGCAAATATTTCGGAAAATAATAAAAATTCGAAAAAATGTTTCAGACAAAAGTTGTATGGTTTGGAGGGAGAGATAAGATGGTGCCATTAGTTTGACCTTGAAGAGTCATCTGAAGGTCACGTGAAGGTCACCTTCAATTTTTTAAATGGAACTGCCTACTTTTTATTGCATATTATTGCAGCTCATCTCAAGAGCCTTCCAAAACACTATAATTTAGTTAATTTTCATTAAGTTCTTTCCGATTTATGAAACTCGAAATCATTTCTTAATTTTACTTAAATCGTAAAATATCTTGTAAAATATTCATTTTTTGATTATCTTATCTTAATACTTTTATGTACAAAATAATGAGAGGAATCAATTGATGTAAAGAAAACACAGTTATTTTTAAGAAAAAATATGTAATTGTTAATTGCAAATTACACATTTTTTCTTCGAAACAATTATGTGTTTTCTTTACACCAATTGATTCCTCACATTATTTTGTCATAAAAGTATTAAGGTAGAGATAATCGAAAAATGAATATTTTACAAGATATTTTACAGTTTATGTAAAATTAAGAAATGATTTCAAGCCTCATAAATCGGGTGTTCTATTCTAAAGTTTTAATCCTAAATAATCTTCAAAAGATTTTAGCCGTTGCTCGTTGTTTATTGAAAAATTATAAAAAAAAAATTTCACAAAGTATGCATAATTTTCGGATACTATGCACAATAATAGATCCCATTTTTCACAGAAAGCATAGGACAGGATAAGATGGATCTCACTTCGCGTGAAAAGTTACAAACCCATGTGGAGGCATATAATAATATTCGTATTGACTGCAGGGATGGTATAGGATGGACTCACTTCGCGTTGTGTATGAGATGGATTTCACTTCACGTGAAAAGTTGCAAACTCATGTAGAACCGTATAAAAATAGATCTCATTTCGTACTAAAAACTCCACTTGAATTTACATTATCGTATCAGTTCTGTTAGCTTATATTTATCTTAAGCGTGCCCAATAATGAATGAAATTAATATTAACTGCTTGCTTTAACAAAAGAATATATTTTTGCATGTGCTACAAGAAAGTACAAACGACCGACTGACTACAAAAGCGTGGACAGTAGTTGACACCATCTAAAAGAACTAAAATAATAGAGACCCTCTAATAAGAGTCGCGAAATGACACGGTAAAGTTAGGTTGACAACGCCATTTTTCAGCAAAAACCGGAACCATAGCGAATATAATATAACTATGAACACCATTACATCATTATTATGTGTCATATTCGACATGACACATTAACCTAGAAACACATGTGCATCTAAACAGTTGTCTGTACAGGAAGATTATATTATTAACGTACTTCAAAATTTATAAAATGACTGGTTGTTCTGCGCCAGACTGTAACAATTCAATACAATACTTTAGAAATTAAATTTCGCGCCATGGCTACTTCCGGTTTTTGCTGAAAAATGTCGCCACCAATCAAAATTGGATTCCTCATTTCGCGACTCTTATTAGAGGGTCTCTATAAAATAATACCATACAGCGCCACGGCCATAAACTATATAAATGTTTCGAGATCGCATACCAATAAGTTCATCTCATATCACCCCTTACAGTTAATGTAAAACGAGGTCTATTATTATACGGTTTCACAGTTGAATTTGTAACTTTTCATGCAAAGTGACCTATTGCTTTTTTAAAATAAAAATTAGGTTTGAGTTAAATTAATAATAGACTCACATATTTGATTTATTTACATATAAACAAAAATGAATCTTTTAAAGATATATTCTAGATATCTTAAAGATATATTAAATGTATATAGTTTCTAAAAATTACGTGAAGCTTGTTTATAACTTTTTAATAAATAACGAGCAATGGCTAAAACTTTTTTCATTTAAGATCATGATCTTGACAATATCCCATATAGCACGTGATATAGCAGAAATATCACAGAAAAATTGCAATATATCAGAAATATTACATATTTTAAGAAAATATTGCAGAAATATTACTAACATATTACACGTTTATAAATAACATTGAAATATTATAGTTATATTACTGTAATATATCACATTTTCAGTAGCAAAGTGATATCAAATGATGTTTTAATGACATTTTTATTGACAGAATAAGACGGTATTAAAATGTCATTTGACATATTTCACTAATAATAAGGGTATCGCGTGCGCTAGTCCTGTCAGGAGTGAGAAATTAAAAATATTAGAAAAATAATGATAATATATATTATATTTTATATTTTATAAAGAAAGTATAGAAAACTTTTATATTTATTTATTCCAAAATTTGCAAAAAAACGACTCGTGCCAAATCATGTTTATATAGGAACACTGACTGGATAGGATTTTTCCTCTATATTACGTCACTGGCTCTCGACGAAACGTAGCAGTTACACGCGATCGAGGTTATATGAGAGTATCTTTTTATACAGCTTGATTTTTTGTTCTTTTGTTGTCAAAATAATTACATATGTAAAAATTTAGTGCTAAATAATTGCAAGAATATTGTACGACATACAGTGAAAATAAAATTATATATTATTTTCGGCTAGACAAGACGTAATATCTGTGATTTGCTTAATTGTGTATGGTTATGTTTTATTTTATCTATATAAGTACAGTATGTTCCTCAGTGACAATAAAAAATATATAAAAGATAAAATCGTAGTAGATATATGTCTACAGTATATATAAGAGTATATTTAGACAAATTTGCATAAGCACATAATCAGAAGGAAATTGATCAGTTCATATAAATACATATACAGGGTGATTCATTTTAATCTTAACAGGCAAATATTTTGAAAAATATGCGAGATACGAAAAAATGTTTCAGACAAAAGTTATATGGTTTTAAAGGAGACATAAGATGGTGTCATTAATTTGATCTTAAATAGTTACTTGAAGGTCACGTGAAGGTCACCCTCAATTTTTTTAAATAGAACCGCCTATTTTTTATTACATATTCTCGTAGCTTATCTCGAGAGCTTTCCAAAACACTATAATTAAGTTATTTTTCATTAAGTACTTTCCGAGTTATGAGGCTTGAAATTGATTCCTCTCATTATTTTGTACAAAAGTATTTGTAATTTAGAATTATTAGAATAGCGTATTACTGTAGAGTATATTTATTCCTAATTTAAAGGCTCCTTTATGAAGGCCATAAACTGTTAACTAGGCCGAAACCAGTAAATTCAATCCCACAATAAACACAATTTGTCGAAATTATAGAACTAATTATAGATTAACATAACAATTGTTATATTAATTATTACTTCTATGTTCTATAACTGCTGCAAACTGTTCACTGGGATTGAACTTACCGGTTCCGACACAAGTTAACAGTTTATGGCTTTCATAAACGATCCTTAACTCCTCATAATATTACATAAATATTATAACAAATATCACGATAATATAATTGTGATATATCACCATTATATTACTGTGATTCATTTTCGCGGACATTTTAATATTACTGTGATATCTCTATAATATTCCTGTAATATTCGTGCTATATTTCGTTGCAATATTGCAATGAAAAAATAATATTGCTGTGATATTTCTGCAATATTCTGTGCTATATGGGATATGTCAAACTCACAGTTATTCTAAAGTCGGACGTCCTATTCTAAAGTTTTATCAGTAACATATTATTTTTATATTTTAATTAAAACTTTATAGCACTTGAAAACATAATATGAAGTGAGAGAGAAAAGACTCTACAAAACTTAATAATTAATACACAAAACACACAAATTACCTTTAAAATAATTGGTCATTATTTAGCTATAAATAGCTGGTATATAAATGTGATACACTTGAATAATGCACTACGTATTATTCGTAGAATTTGAATTTTTTAATTACGTGTTTTGGTCATGAGTTGATCAATTATCTAATGTATATAATGTAATATATATTATCTGCGAATAGTTACTTAACAAACAACAAATAGCAACTGTAAGTATGTGTTTATTATATACCTATTTATACCGATTTATACCGATATTCTTGATGGAAGAAAAAAGGAGATTCTTATATAACAGGAAACATAAAAAAGTTAATCGAAACAATATGCATATCAAAAATTTAGCATATGTAGATTGCGCATTGAAACATACTTATTATCAAGAGGCATATCGCGTCAAGTCATGCTTACATTAGACAAAATCATATGAAATAACAGCGAGATACTCGATGTATGTTTCTATATTTCTACCCAGACAGCACATAACGCTGAAAGATATCTTTAAGAACTCTTTTTTAAGACGTCTTTTAGAACTGCGAATAAGATCTCTTATAGACGTCAATTTGAAGAAATCTTTTTTCTGTCATCAGAAAGACTTCTTAATTCAGACTACAATTTGTTATCTCATTTATGACGAGTATCTGTATGTTTCTAAATATGTAATAGTACATATGTATATAGAATATGCTTCCTCGCTTTGCCGCTATACGGCGCTGCATCAAATTAGCTAACTCGTATTCAACTTTTCGTCATAAGTGTATATAAAGAACTGATACTAACACGGTCCGAAGTTTATTTTTTCTTTTAAGGACCGTCTACGATAGAAGTAATATTGGTGAAGTTGGACGGTGGAGTAAGGCGTAAGCGAATGGTTCTTTTCCATTTCGCATTACTCCTAGTCTTACGCCTTACTCCATCGTCCACTCCACCAATATTATTTTCATTGTAGACGGTCCTTTAGTCAGTTTAATTTAATAAACTGATTTAATTTAAAATAATTTGTTTAATAATCTGGATCGCTTGTTGGGATTCAGAATATGAAACAGATTATTTGAAATTATACGGATAAATGGTTGATAGCCTATTTATTGCGTATATTAAAAATAAAATATAAATAAAAATAAAATTATTCTTATGGCCGAGTGTATTTATATACTTTTATAAATGTCCAAGATAGTCACTTATCAAAAATGAAAAAAAGTAATATGTCTCGAAAGTTCATGAAATTTTCACATAGATTCCACGTAGATTCTAGTACCGTTTTTGAGCGGATTATCCACTCGAATATCTACGTGGATTCAACGATATTAATCTACGTGGTAATAACGTGGATTTCACGTACTGTTTTTGTCGGGATATTGTCGTCTTTAAGAAATCAGAAAAAAGAAGTCTTTAAGACATCTTTTTGAAGAAGTCTTACTTATTTCTTAAAGTGGCGCATTAGATTACTTTCTGAAGTCATTAAGTCTTCTTTCAGAAGATACATTCGGATGTCTAAATCTTACGTGAGAACTCTTTAAGAGTTCTTTTAGAAGTCATATTGCTGTGTGGGTATATTTATTCTATATCTATATTTACATATTCGTATATTTACTTCATACACAAAATAATATTTGTTTATTATAAATCAATAATGCGTATGCTCTTATATATGTAAGTTAATACCTATAATACATACAGTTTTATAAAGTAACTTGATTCATTAACAAACAAGAGAACTATATATGTATATGCAAATTATGTTTATAATATCAAGAGACACGATAGTGTCTCACGCCAAGTTCATGCGAAGCATTAGCGAGGCACTCCGTGTATCTATACGCGAGTCGGACCGCTTATCAGTTGAGAGTAACTCAGATTATCGGATTTCAATAACGGCTGAACGGATCGAATTCTAGCTTTAATCGATAGAGCGGGTTTGAATTGTATAAAGAAAGTATCTTTATTTTTGTGCTGCGTGATCTATAAATGGAGATATCATAACATAAAGTCGAAATATGAAAATTTTCAATTAAGAAATGTCTTTATCATCGTCACCGTCATCATCAACGCACATGTACACAACACATAGAAAGAGAAAACGTACATTTTCTACTCTCAACAGAAGATTGCGCTAGCGACACTTTGCGATATTAATGACATGTGTCATTAGTGACATGTATCATTAACCGCATTTTGAGTAGTGATAAGTAATAAAGTGCAAGTTAAATAATATATAATTAAGTCTCATCGTCTGATTTACATCGTCTGATTAAACATTTAAAATTAATATGATGTAAATGAAACAAATATCTTAATTCTATCTCTTAATAATAATACATTAAATGAAAAAGTAACAAAATAAATTCTTTAGTCACTCTTCGTCAATAAAAAGGCACGTGTCACATTTGTGTCGACTTTGTGGATAATTTCTAAGAGTTTTTGACGAAGGTAGATATTAAAAAGAGACCAAAAGTCTTTGTAATAGAGGCGAAATCAATGTAGGAACTCTGTGAAAAATTCTTTTAACAAGCAAAACGAAAAAGGATTGTAACGATAAATTTATTAATAGGAATCAAACAATAAAAATATCTTCAGATTTTTTAGCATAAAAGAACATCCATTAAAGAATCAGGGAAAATAAGATTTTATCTCGTCAGATATAGTCTCTTTCTGAATTATTGTATATTAACTCTTTAACTATGACAGTCGTCAATAGACGACGAGTATGAATAACCGTAGTTAAAGAGTTAAAAAACACAGCAAAAAAAGAGAGAAAAGAAAACATACAGTTGTTTTTAAGAAAAAATATGGAATTGTTAATTGCAAATTACATATTTTTTCTTAAAAACTATGTTTTTTCTTTACACCAATTGATTCCTCTCATTATTTTCTACATAAAAGTATTAAGGTAAGATAATCGAAAAATGAATATTTTACTAGATATTTTATGGTTTATATAAAATTAAGAAATTATTTCAAGCCTCATAACTCGAAAAGTACTGAATGAAGAAATACTTCATTATAGTGTTTTGGAAAGCTCTCGAGATAAGCTACAAGAATAAGTAATAAAAAATAGGGGTTCTCGTTTAAAAAACGGAAGTTGACCTTCAAATGACCTTGAAAATGACCTTTAATGTCGAATCCAAGGTCACTATTAGATAGCCCCCTTTGGTCCCTACAACTTTTATCCGAGTCGTTTTCCTTCAAACGTTGATCCTGAAAAGTTATGAGGGTGGAACTTTTAAAATGGGACACCCTGTATACAGGATGTCCCATTTTAAAAAACGCACCTCGATAATTCTTCAACAAAGCATTTTCAGCAAAAATGTTTCAGACAAAAGTTATATAGTTTCAAGGGGGACATAAGAAGGTGTCATTAATTTGACCTTGAATAGTTACTTGAAGGTCACGTGAAGGTCATCTTCAATTTTTTAAATGGAATTGTCTACTTTTTATTACATACTCTTGCAGCTCATCTCGAGAGCTTTCCAAAACAGAAACCCCCATTTAAAAAATTCAAAGTATTTTTTATGTGACCTTGACGGTGCTATTCAAAGTCAAACTGATATGATCATTAAATAGGATATTTTAGCCCTACAACTTTTGTATGAAACATTTTTCTCTAAAATGCTTAGGTTCCTCAAAAAACTGCTGTTATGATCGCTCTGATACACCTTGTATATACGTATATATACATATATACATATATACATATCATAGTTATTGACCTTAGAAAATTTGACTTTTAATTTTTCGAATAAAAAATGCAATATGAAATAGATTATTTATTTAATTCAAATAAGCATAGTATACCTAATATCAAAGTTTACCGGATACACATACGCATATTACGGATTTTAAATATTTAAATAGATTAAAATTGATATATTAACATAATATTTCAATATTGCAACGCACTTTGATTCCAAGACAAAAAAATTAAATCGTATTTTCTTTATTAAATTATAATATGCAAGACTAATATAAATTGTAAAGCATAATAAAATTACACTACTCAAAAAATATATATATAAAATAGAGAATTTATATTTTTCATACGCTAAACATTGGGCTGTTTTCAAAATAAAACTTAACGAAATATTATCGTAAATGAGAAATTAAATAAATTCAATTAAAAATAAGAAATTAATTTAAATTCAATTTTAACGTAGCATTGATAGTTTTGAAAGTTTTTTATTACTTTATTTTGTGTTTTGAAAAGAAGACATTGTTTTACTTCTTGAAAGTATTTTTGCTTTGACGCTTGATAAAAAAAATGTCTCTTAAAAAAGTTGTCAAATTTCAGAAACCCCCAATAGAGACTGTGGCTGCGGTCAAGGAGACACTGAAGATGTTTTGAAGCGTTTGATTGACATCAATCAGGTTAAAGAAATCTTTACTCCTTTTATCCTGATTGGTCAATCAAACGTTCCAAAGCATCTTCAGCGTCTCCTTGACCGCAGCCTCTAACCGCTAGGAGGCGTGTCCCCCGGGTGGTGGGTGGGGGAACGCTCGTCAGCTGCTCTCGGGTATGCTGAAGGGCAGGAGGGAAATTCAATACCTCCAATGGACCAACAGTCATCAAATCCAAGCAATAGACTAAACTTACTTAAAAAATACTACCCCAGGTAGCAGAACAGTTAGACTGGAAAATCTACCCTCTTCGGAAGCAGGCCTCACGGATTCCGGGGGGGGGGGGCAGCTATTTCCTGGAATAATTTTTCAAGATAAGAGCTTTAGAAAAATAGAGGTACAAGAGGAGCTCTGATCGAAGTTGATTAAAATACAGAAACTATGCTTAGATATGAGCAGAGAGATTGCAGCACTCACAGCAGAAAACGAAAAACTTAAAAGAACAAGCACATCAAAGGAGATGTTGCACATGGACATGAGCAACAACAATGGCCTTCACGAATATTTCACTGACGAAGAAGAGCTGGCAAGAGAAACAGAAGGATCCTCAATAAAAGTAAAAAGAATATGAGAGGAAACTACAAAAAAAGGAAAGCAGAGTTTTCACTTGAACTTGAATTATCAAAGAATGTCACACCTGTTGAAACTAAAAAGAAAGGAGATCAATTGGTGTAAAGAAAACACATAATTGTTTCGAAAGAAAAAATGTAATTTGCAATTAACAGTTACATTTTTTTTTCGAAACAATTATGTGTTTTCTTTACACCAATTGATTCCTCTTATTATTTTGTACATAAAAGTATTAAGGTAAGATAATCGAAAAATGAATATTTTACAAGATATTTTACGGTTTATGTAAAATTAAGAAATGATTTCAAGCCTCATAACTCGGAAATTACTTAATGAAAACTAACTTAATTATAGTGTTTTGGAAAGCTCTCGAGATAAGCTACAAGAATATTCAATAAAAAATAGATAGTTCCATTTAAAAAATTGAAGGTGATCTTCACGTGACCTTCAAATGACTCTTCAAGGTCAAACCAATGGTACCATCTTATGGCCCCCTCGAAACCAAACAACTTTTGTCTGAAACATTTTTCTCTAAAATGCTTAGTTTTTGAAAAAAAAGGGGTGTACGGGTGGTCTAGGACACCCTGTATAAGATCGGACTATGAATACCGGCCTAGGGGTTCGCGTCGCGATAGAACATACTCTATGGAGCAATTAGGAGCATGCTCCATTTGCCTCACCTTCGAAGGTGGCAGTTGGGGCGAATGTGTGCGCATGCGTAATATATAAAATATGAATTGATGGATGGCCGATTGTAATGTGCGATTGGTTGGAAGCAAAAAAGGAAGGGGAAATGCCTCAAGTCCGTTCGTGTAAGGGCCTGAGCAGAATGGCTGCCTTATAATTTTAAGACTATGTTTTATGCCTTAGGTCTTTGTCTTAGGTAACGCACAATACTGTGTGTTATGTCTCGAGTCTTATGTATACGTGAACGTTTGTAAGAAATAAACGTTCGCGTATACATAAGATTCGAGACATAACACACAGTATTGTGCGTTACTAAGACAAAGACTTAAGGTATAAAACATTAGTCTTAAAATTATAAGGCAGCCATTCTGCTCAGGCCCTCACCAAGCATTGGTGCACATAAACTCATCTGCTCTAACCGCCATCTTACCTGTGATCCAAGGTCCATATTCTGAATCCTCTTTTATCGATAAAAGTGCCTCTAAAAGTGGCTTACAGCCAATCAGAAGACTTAGGGCCTGAGCAAAATGGCTGCCTTATAATTTTAAGACTATGTTTTATGCCTTAAGACTTTGTCTTAGGTAACGCACAATACTGTGTGTTATGTCTCGAGTCTTATGTATACGCGAACGTTTATGGGCTCTCACACACAAAATTGCATAGCTGCGTATGCATAACATAAGACCATATGGACCAATGAGCAACGAGTATTAAGTCGCCATATTGACTTACATAACATAATACTCGTTGCTCATTGGTCCATATGGTCTTATGTTATGCATATGCAGCTATGCAATTTTGTGTGTGATGGCCTTATTTCTTACAAACGTTCGCGTATACATAAGACTCGAGACATAACACACAGTATTGTGTGTTACCTAAGACAAAGACCTAAGGCATAAAACATAGTCTTAAAATTATAAGGCAGCCATTCTGCTCAGGCCCTTATAAGCCACTTTTAAAGGCACTTTTATCAATAAAAGAGGATTCAGAATATAGACCCAAGTGTTCTCTGGTGTACATTGGAGCATGCGACGCGAACAAACCTAAGATAGGGCCTGAGCAGAATGGCTGCCTTGTAATTTTAAGACTGTGGCCCATATTCTGAATCCTCTTTTATCGATAAAAGTGCCTCTAAAAGTGGCATATAAGCCTTCTGATTGGCTACAGGCCACTTTTAGAAGCACTTTTATCGATAAAAGAGGATTCAGAATATGGGCCTATGTTTTATGTCTTAGGTCTTTGTCTTAGGGCCTGAGCAGAATGGCTGCCTTATAATTTTAAGACTATGTTTTATGCCTTAGGTCTTTGTCTTAGATAACGCACAATACTGTGTGTTATGTCTCGAGTCTTATGTATACGTGAACGTTTGTAAGAAATAAACGTTCGCGTATACATAACCCAGACAGCACAAAAAGGCCAAAAGATGTCTTAAAGACGTCTAGAGGACCTTAAGACGTCTTTAAGTCGTCTTTTAGATGTCTTTTGGACATGTGTGCTGTCTGGGAAGACTCGAGACATAACACACAGTATTGTGCGTTACCTAAGACAAAGACTTAAGGCATAAAACATAGTCTTAAAATTATAGGAATTTTAGGTAACGCACAATACCACAGTATATACAGTAGCGCAACTCTCCCGATTTTGTGTTGGCCAAAATGGAGTGCGCATGCGCGAAATAAAGGAGTTGAATAGTAACGCCATCTAAACTTCTCTCTCGCTTACTCTTTCGTTTTTCGTTCTCTCTCACACATTTAAATACTCAGTTTAAAGGCCATAGCACACAAAAAAACGTAAGCAGTGAAACGTAGTCAGTAAGCAAATCGACCAATTACGATTGAGCAGTAAGACAGCCATATTAAAACGGAAGAAAACATAAGAATTCCGATTGGTTGATTTCTTTACTGACTACGTTTCACTGCTTACGTTTTTTTGTGTGCCATGGCCTTAAATGCCTACCTAAGTATATCGCGTAATAAATGACTTTTACATGTCGTTCGCGCCAATTTATCGTTGGTTATTTTATTATAAATATTAATAATATTGTATATAATTAATTATATATTTATCTTGTATTTTTTATTTATATATTTTTTTTGCTTTTTGAATATATTATAACAATCTTATCTCTATATATATCATTAAAATATATTATTTTGAGTTCTAACATCATTGGCTGCGTTCAGCAGAAAAAGCTGCTTTGCAACTGTTGTAAAATTCGTAAGCATGATTGGTGTATGCTCTTAATTTTGACTGAATCTAAGAGCATACACCAATCAGATTCACGAATTTTACAACAGTTGCAAAGCAGCTTTTTCTGCTGAACGCAGCCATTATATCGACGCTGTTAGCATTAACAGCGGCTCTTTTTGAACCCATGTTTGTATCAATGAGTTTGAAAGAGAAGAAAAATGAGAGAGTAAGCGAGAAAGAAGTTTAGATGGCGTTACGATCAACTCCTTTATTTCGCGCATGCGCACTCCGTTTTGGCCAACACTGACATCAAAGGTGCCGACAGGGAGTTGCGCTACTGTATATACTGTGACAATACTGTGGCCGTGTTCCAAAATTATTGCCAGCACTGAAAATATATAATATCAGAGAGAAGAATGAGAGGTGTCACAGCCCGCTTTTAGGTGATCCCTGAAAGCGATACGCCCTCTGTGGACCTTGAAAACGTGCACCTAAACTACGAAGCCAAGGTGCATGAATGTTCTCAGAGGGTAACATATAAGGTGCACAATTTCTGGTTCTATTCCGTGCTATGTGCACAAAATGTCGACGAATTTCTCTCTCTCTCTCTCTCTCTCTCTCTCTCTCTCTCTCTATATATATATATATATATATATATATATATATATATATATATATATATACATATATAGTATTGTTGTTTGGGGGGGGGACACCAGTGCTGTATAGCAAGGTGCTTACGCATATCAAATAATAAATATTTTAATATAAATGAGAAATGACGAATAATTTTAATGGGATAATGAAAATTTTTCGATTAAAATAACATCAAACACGGTATCAATCGGATAAATGTAGTTAAATATATATTCAAAATTTTTATTATCAGACTAATTAAAAATTATCCGATTTACATCGTGTTTGATATCATTTTAATCGCAAAAATCTCAATAATTCATTAAAATTACTTTCATATCGATAAAATAAAAAATAAAAGTTTCAGTTTTTACTTTATCATTTCGTAAATTGCGAATGGATAGAGGAAGTGAAGAAGCCGATTGTGAGAGACTTCGGAATTCTTTGATGATAGGTCATCTCGCTCGCTCTCGACTCGCGGTTTCGCTGTCGCTCTCGCACTTGACAGGTCGTAAAGATAAGCGGACTCGGTTTCCTCGCGAATGTAAACATCTTATAAAATAAAAACTGAAACTCCTATTTTTTATTTTATCCATTTGAAAGTAATTTTAATGAATTATTGAGATTTTTGCGATTAAAATGATATCAAACACGACGTAAATCGGATAATTTTTAATTGGTCTGGTAATAAAACTTTTGATTATATATATTTAACTACATTTATACGATTGATACCGTGTTTGATGTTATTTTAATCGCAAAATTTTCATTATCCCATTAAAATTACTCGCATACCCTTATAAATATATCTTAAAATAATTAACTTATTTATTTGTCACAATTTGTCATCGGCCGCTTGGCAGCGGCAGATTTGATAACGCGATGAGCATGACAGTATACGAGTACGTAAGAGCGAGTGAAACAATAACAAAGCAAGCGAGATGGTAATAGGAGCGAGCGAGAGAGAAATAGTATGCCAGGCTGCAAGAAAGACTCGATTTCCGAGTCTTCGTTGCTCGTGCTATTGCTATCTCGCTCGCTCTTATTGCCATTTCGCTCTCTCTTATTATCTTCTCGCTTGCTCACATAACTCCCGTATACGCTACACACACACACACACACACACACACACACACACACACACACACATAACTTTGCTCACTTGAAATATGTACGCTATTTTTACAGATATGAAAAAATTCTAATTACGAAAATTGTACGATTAAAAGGACTATGATATACTAATAATATTGTTTTCGTAAGTGGGAGCGTTTCAGAGATTTCAAGATTATCTTCATATTTTTTAATGGAACCATCCTAATTTTTTAATATAAATCGATTCTTCGCAATATTCCGTGTAAAAAGTTATAAAGATAAGATAGTCAAAAATTGAATAGTTAACGAGATATTTGATTCTTTCAGTTGACATAATTTTATATAAAATATCTGATGAAATGTTCATTTTTCGATTATTTTACTTTAATAATTTTATGCATAGAATAATAAGAGGAATCAGTTAATGTAAAGAAAACATATGATTGTTCTTAAGAAAAAATATGTCGCTGGTCATTGCATTCATATATAAGGGAAAAAAAAAAATATATATATATATATATATATATATATATATATATATATATATATATAGAGAGAGAGAGAGAGAGAGAGAGAGAGAGAGAGGATCGCAAATTCGTCATTTCTCATTTATATTAAAATTTATTTGATATGCGTAAGCACCTTGCTATACAGCACTGGTGTTACCGACATTTTGTGCACATAGCACGGAATAGAACCAGAAATTGTGCACCTTATATGTTACCCTCTGAGAACATTCATGCACCTTGGCTTCGTAGTTTAGGTGCACGTTTTCAAGGTCCACAGAGGGCGTATCGCTTTCAGGGATCACCTAAAAGCGGGCTGTGACACCTCTCATTCTTCTCTCTGATATTATATATTTTCAGTGCTGGCAATAATTTTGGAACACGGCCACAGTATTGTCACAGTATATACAGTAGCGCAACTCCCTGTCGGCACCTTTGATGTCAGTGTTGGCCAAAACGGAGTGCGCATGCGCGAAATAAAGGAGTTGATCGTAACGCCATCTAAACTTCTTTCTCGCTTACTCTCTCATTTTTCTTCTCTTTCAAACTCATTGATACAAACATGGGTTCAAAAAAGAGCCGCTGTTAATGCTAACAGCGTCGATATAATGGCTGCGTTCAGCAGAAAAAGCTGCTTTGCAACTGTTGTAAAATTCGTGAATCTGATTGGTGTATGCTCTTAGATTCAGTCAAAATTAAGAGCATACACCAATCATGCTTACGAATTTTACAACAGTTGCAAAGCAGCTTTTTCTGCTGAACGCAGCCAATGATGTTAGAACTCAAAATAATATATTTTAATGATATATATAGAGATAAGATTGTTATAATATATTCAAAAAGCAAAAAAAATATATAAATAAAAAATACAAGATAAATATATAATTAATTATATACAATATTATTAATATTTATAATAAAATAACCAACGATAAATTGGCGCGAACGACATGTAAAAGTCATTTATTACGCGATATACTTAGGTAGGCATTTAAGGCCATGGCACACAAAAAAACGTAAGCAGTGAAACGTAGTCAGTAAAGAAATCAACCAATCGGAATTCTTACGTTTTCTTCCGTTTTAATATGGCTGTCTTACTGCTCAATCGTAATTGGTCGATTTGCTTACTGACTACGTTTCACTGCTTACGTTTTTTTGTGTGCTATGGCCTTTAAACTGAGTATTTAAATGTGTGAGAGAGAACGAAAAACGAAAGAGTAAGCGAGAGAGAAGTTTAGATGGCGTTACTATTCAACTCCTTTATTTCGCGCATGCGCACTCCATTTTGGCCAACACAAAATCGGGAGAGTTGCGCTACTGTATATACTGTGGTATTGTGCGTTACCTAAGGGCCTGAGCAGAATGGCTGCCTTATAATTTTAAGACTATGTTTTATGCCTTAGGTCTTTGTCTTAGGTAACACACAATACTGTGTGTTATGTCTCGAGTCTTATGTATACGCGAACGTTTGTAAGAAATAAGGCCATCACACACAAAATTGCATAGCTGCATATGCATAACATAAGACCATATGGACCAATGAGCATCGAGTATTATGTTATGTAAAGCCTACGGCACACGGTACAATTTTTCGTACTGGATTTGATAAGATTTAGTAAAATATTAGAAATGCTGCATTCTGATTGGTGCATTTTTAGTATTTTACTAAGGCCCGGTTGCACCAACGTTATTTTAGCTTTAAGCGAGACTTAAATATATGTCTATCTTTATCTTTCTTTCTAAATAAATAAAGACAGACATATATTTAAGTTTCGCTTAAAGCTAAAATAATGTTGGTGCAACCGGGCCTAAATCTTATCAAATCCAGTACGAAAAATCGTACCGTGTGCCGTCGGCTTAAGTCAATATGGCGACTTAATACTCGATGCTCACCTGTGTGAAGTTAGCTCCGCACTTTTTGAATTTTATATTTTTATTAATTGTGCTGCATTGTGCTACGTTTGTGCTGATTTGTGCCGCAAACCGCAGCTTAATAACTTGAACCATATTCGAGAAAATAAAAAAAAAAAAAAATTACGAGCCCCGCACTTTGTCCCAATCGAGTTCAATTCTTTTTAATAAATTGGCATAAGTTTGTGCCGTATTGTGCCGTTAAGCAAACTTTGTTATCTTATTCCATTTAGCTAAAAAAAATTCGTAAAGTTAAAAACAATAATACTACATAAATCATTTTTTATAGCATTAATTGAATTTCTATCAATTGTGTTATATTGTCCTCATAATTAGAAAGGATAAACAGATAAAAAAATATAGGTAATTATAAAGTTTGATTAAATATCAATTAAAAAGGGGTGAGGATGAAAAAAAATTTAACATTTTTAATTTTTTTTTCTCTTGTGCCAGATTGTGCTAGACGAGTACAACAACTTTTCCTATTGACAAAATGCCGTCAGATCATTAGTTTTTTTTGTAGAATAGAAATTAGAAACGAATTTTTAGGAATACGAAACTTTACATGTATATATTTTTCAAACTATAACAGATAATCTGATTCTGCAAGTTGTGCTATGTTGTGCTATCAAAGGCGAAGAAATAACATGCAAAAGATGCATAAATAATCCAAGGGATTGATTAAATATCGATTAAAAGGGGCTGGGGGTGAAAAAAAATTAAAAATGTTAAATTTTTTTTCTCTTGTGCCAGATTGTGCTAGACGAGTACAACTTTTCCTAAAAGCGGGCCATGACCTTTGAGTATATAGACATGGAGGAGGAATTGCTTTGTTTCCTTTAGACCAAAAGTGTGTCCAAAGTTTGTGCAAGAGAGAAAGATATAGAGTGATATTCGTCCTCTCTGCGCATGCGTCAACATTGTAACCTGCATTACAGTTTTGACACTTCTGTACTTAATGTACGAATTGTGTTTAATTATTGAGACAGATATTACTGTAAAAAATAGAGGTAATTTAATTTTTCCATCGGAAGACGTCATAAAAACAACACGATGTTGCGAAATTGTTATTCGCTCAAATTATAATATAATTCGTACTAAAAAAAATATAAAGGCAATTTTAATTACAAAAGTATTTAACGAGATTTGCCATTCAGTATTTAATAACAGCACAATGATAGAACATATATTGCAGCAAGATATATTTGATAACCATAGAACGGAACTAATTAAAAGCATTATTACAATTTATATAAATTTACGTTTGTTCCATGAAGCCAAGTGAGCCACGGATCCCTAGCGAAAATAAATATCGGAGCGTAAGTCGAATGTAAGGAAAGAAAAAAAAAAGTGTAAACGAAGCTTCTAGGAGGCGTAAATTGAAACAACGAAACGTAAATGAAGCGTTAACACTTCGTTTACGTTTCGTTGTTTCAATTTACGCCTCCTAGAAGCTTCGTTTACACTTCTGTTACTCTTTCCTTACATTCGACTTACGCTCCGATAATTATTTTCGCCAGGGATTTCATACACAAAAAATATATTAGACGTAAGTTTACAAAATTAATCCATTTTAATCATCAATAAAAATTGTCTTATATTAAATTGTACATATTAAAATTTATTTATCCCTTTATCATCCTAATATAATAATCCGTTTACCATTCTACTAAACCAATAATGCACTTTATATACAAATATATTTATATTCTAATATAATGCCATTTATAATGCTTTGGCATCTGTTACTCATTTCAGCTGAGATAAACATTATTTGGATTCCGTAAAGCTCATATGCGCATATTTTTCTACAATAAACGTTACGTTTACTGTAGAAAATGAGCGCATATGCACTTTACGGAACGCAATCACCCATTGTAATTTATAGCATTCATATTTGACGCATGCGCAAAGAGGACGAGTATCATTCTATACCTTTCTCTTTCGCACAGACTTTGGACACACTTTCGGTGCTGGCATTCCTCCTCCATGTCTATATACTCAAAGGCCATGACACTTCTCATTCTTCTCTCTGGCGGTACTTTGTATATCAAGGGTATGTTCCAAAACGTACTCTCCGAGGAAAATTTTAGTCGATGGCCGTTCCGAAACTCTTTTAAGCGTTTCCGATTGGTTCGAATCTGCCAGCGAGTAAAATTTTCCTCAGTTACTTTCGTTTTGGAACGTAACCCTAGTGACTTTAATACCCGGGGGCACTCGGGTGATGTTTCCGAACGCAGCCCTGGGGCATCACTGGTCACAACACGTGTTTGATTCTCGCTTTTCCCAACTCTTCCCGCTTGCGTTTCTGAAAGCTTGTGTATGGTTTTACAGTTTTTGGTCCAAATATCCATTCAATCCACTTAAATAAAGACATGTTCAAAGAATTGCGACTTTTCTATCGATTTTAATATTAATTAATTATTATATTTTCTTATGATTAACATTTATATAAAAGTTTGCAAAAATGATAGTTTTTTTTCACGGTCTATTTAACCTCATCAGCTGGTTTGTTATAGTATAGTTTTTCTGAAATAATCGATTATTATTACAGATAAAAGCAAATAACTCCAGAAAATGGCCAAGTCGAAGAATCACACAAATCATAATCAGAGTAAGTATACAATTTTATGATTAATTGTAAAAGTTATGTTTCTGAAATATTGAAGTATCCTAACCAAGATGTGTATAATTTTGTAACATTCTTGAGATGATATTAAGTGGAATAAAATATATAATATATCTCACAAATTGAACAAGTTTTTGCCGATTGTTGATTTTTGTTTTTTTGTAGATCGTAAAGCTCATCGTAATGGCATCAAGAAGCCTAAAAGGTACAGACACGAATCCACGCTTGGTGTAAGTTCTATATTTAAATGAATTCTATCATGTCTTTATATACTTAAATGTTTTATATTTCCTACAATACTTAATCAAATCAAAATTATCTAAAATATGCAAAATATTATTTACAATTAGTAAAAAATACAAACATGGTATTTAATGTAACTTATTATATGGTATTTATTTTTAAAAATTAAATTTATTTTCATATTATTTATTTATTTTAAAATTATATCTAATCTTTCTTCATGTCATTTATTTATTTTAAAATTAAATCTTATTTTTTATGTTCACATTTTTCAGATGGATTTGAAGTTTCTGAGGAATCAGCGCTTTGCCAAGAAGCATAATCTTAAACCAAAGGCTCAGTTAAAGAGGGCAGAGCAGCGCAAAGCTCTTCGTGAAGCTAAGAATAAGAAATAAATTTGTAAACTATAATGTGATTTTATTAAAATATATTTAAAAAAAACAACTCTCTTTTACCCTACATTTCTGTATCTTTAAGTTTTATATCTTTATACAATTCATTCTAGATAAAATTTACATATGTATATATAGAATAATTTTGAAACGTAAATTTTGTAGATATAAAGTAAGAATGACTTGAAATATCGCGGATCCTATACATTATTCATCATTTTGTACATACTTTATGTGGTCTTAGCACCTTCATAAAATTTACAGTTACATTGAACCAATATGGCCGCAAAACAGGTTGAAATAGAAACGTGCGATTTTCTCACGAAATTAAAAATAAATAATTCGACGAGGCCGAAGAGGATTCTATTGTTCAGCGGCAAGAGGAAGTCTGGAAAGGATTACATCACCGATAATTTGCATCAAAGGTATTATCTACAGTATATCTATAGTATTTTTTAATAAATAATAATGCAGACCAATAAAAATTTTACATAAAGTAATATATATGTATTTTTTTAAATAAAATCACACACACATATTAGAAATATATTTTTTATATCAGAAATATATTTTATATATTAGAATTATACTTTTTAGCTTTTATTTAGAATTGATTGTTTTCACAATAAAAATAGAAATAATATCTTGAGTAAAATCTATATTAATTTCAGGATTGGCTCCCAAAGGAGTATAATTATACGATTATCAGGACCTATAAAAACATACTGGGCGAAATCTTTGAATCTTGATATTAACCAATTATTGGGAGATGGAGAGTACAAGGAAAAATATCGACTTGAGATGGTTAAGTGGGGAGAGGATATGCGAAGGAAAGATTATGGCTACTTTTGTCGTGCTGCTATTGATATGTATGATGGTACAGCAAGCTTTTTATTATATTTTCTTATATTTTCATTATATTATAGTTAGGATATACATGAAAGATTTAAATTTTTTTATACAAAACAATGCATCTAAATAAACATTCTCTTCGCAGCATGGAATAAGTCAGTGTGGATAATAAGCGATGTCAGGAGAAAAACTGACATCAAGTGGTTTATGGAAAATTTTGGAGATTTATGTAAAAATATACATATAGTTTGCTCTAAGGAAGTTAGACAAAAACGTGGCTGGATCTTTACACCAGGTAAGGAAACAAAAAACCATAATATAATAATTTCAATGACTCATACTCTTGAAAATAAATTACTAATCATATCATTTATAATTATAGGTATAGATGATTCAGAAACAGAATGTGATTTAGACGATGTGAATAATTGGGATTTATTGTTGGAGAACAATAATAATAGCGATACAGAAGCTATACTGCAACAGTTATTAGGACTAGTTAGTTAGCAGAAATTTTTTTTATTCTGTCAAATGCACAATAAACAATGTTTCATTACTTTGTTTCCTTGAGTGATGAAGTTTTTATAAGATTATTCTTAATAGTCTAATAATTATTATAGATAATTCAGAAACAGGGTGTGATTTAGACAATGTGAATAATTGGAATTTATTGTTAGAGAACAATAACAATAGCGATACAGAAGCTAAACTGCAACAATTGTTAGAACTAGTTAGTTAGCAGAAATTTTTTTATTCTGTCAAATGCACAATAAACAATGTTTCATTACTTTGTTTCCTTGAGTGATGAAGAAACTTTTTTAACATTATTAATAGTCTAATAATGATTATAAGTTACTAACAATAATTATAAATCAATTTAATATTATAATGTCGCTAGTGCAATGTTTCTAAGACTTCAAGGGGTTATATAAAACGACCGAACAACTAGCCAAGTTCCTTTTATTAACACGACGTTTCGACCATTTGGTTGTGGTCCTTATCAAGTGTACACTAAATTTTGAAAAAAAACAGTTAAAATTCCAGTTTTTGATGACAACCATAAACAAATATGAAAAATTAATAAATACATACAATTCACTAAAGGCGCAAAAACATCTCAATCGTTACAAAAACTATTAACAAGTTCAATTAATCCGAACAATTCAAAATGAGAAAGATTGAGGAACAGTTATGTCCGTTTGATACTTCGTCAAAAACTAAACAACCTTTATTATTTTGTCATAAATGTTATTCAAATTTTCTGTGTCCTTTTGTAGGTTGATAGTGTTATTGAATTTTTTGATGTAAAACATTTCAGCAATCTCTCTCTTACGTAAAAATGTTTCACTGTGCAGTATGTTAGGTTTCGCCCAGTCAAAATCATGTTCTAATTCTAATCTATGTTTGCTAATTACTGACTGCATCGACCTATGTAGGTTTATGTTTTTGGAGTGTTCATTTATCCGAGTGCGCAAATGTCTTTTCGTTTGTCCTATGTACACTGCACTACAATTTTTGCAATCCAACTTATATACAACATTTGTCTTTTCAGTATCAGGCAAGATATCTTTACCACGTTTTATTAAATGATTTAGTTTTTTGGTTGTTTTATAAACAACATTAAGACCATAACTTTTGAATATACGGCACAAGGCAGGACTAACATTCTCAACAAAGGGTAGCGGAATAAAAGGCACATCACTTGAAAACGAATGAACCATATCAGTGTTCCTATGTAGATCGCGGTTATTTAAAAAATGAATTCTTTTTTGTATATGTTTGTTTATAATGCGTTCAGGAAAACAATTATTACGTAAAACATTATGTACAAATTTTATATTCTCTTGTTGAAAAATATCATCAGATAGTAAAATTGCGTGGTTAATTAAATTGTATATAGTATTGATTTTATATTTCAACGGGTGATTAGAATAATAGTTTATGTATCTACCCGACCAAGTGGGTTTCCTGAACCAATTTGTAATAAGTTTATTTCATCCCGCCGATATCATTTTTCCCGCCGATCAAATAGAATCAATTAGAAGTTCTGTCGCCAACACTTTACAGAAAGCTTTATGTAAAACGAAACACAGCAACTACTTTGACAAACACATCTTAAATGCTTTTACAATTTCTAGAAAATTTCTTTGTGAGAATAATGATATTATGGTCACTAAAGCAGATAAAGGTCAAACCACTGTGGTCATGAATAAAAAAGATTATTACCAAAAAATGAATTTATTATTGAATGACTCATCCACTTACAAAAAATTAAATAAAGATCCTTTAAAACAACTAACTAACAGAATAAACACATTAGTTAAGTCTTGGCGTAATAATGATGTAATTAGCGATACAATTTATAGATATTTAAACTGCACCAATGGAAACCTACCACGTTGTTATGGGCTGCCAAAGATACATAAGGATGGTTTCCCGTTAAGAATCATAGTATCCTCACTTGGTAGTCCGGTATACAACATCTCTAGCTACATCCACGACATTTTATATAAATCATTTGATAAACCGAAGTCACATGTTAAAGATGGCTGGACCTTTGTCACAAATATTAAGAATTTAATTATTGACGATGATAGTATTATGGTGTCTTTGGATGTAAGCTCCTTATTTACAAACATTCCTAAAGATTTAGTCATGAAAGCAATTAAAAAACGCTGGGATAATATAGCTAAAAATACAAAACTTAATCTAGCTCAATTTTTATATGCAATTGAATTGATCTTGGATTCAACTTATTTTGCGTTTGAGGGACATTTTTATGAACAGATCTTTGGCTGCCCAATGGGTTCTCCATTATCACCTATATTAGCAGACATAGTGATGGATGATCTTGAGACGCATTGTTTGAAGTCGTTGGATTTTACGGTTTCAACTTATTATAGATATGTAGATGATATTTTTGCTGTACTACCACGCACAAAACTTGATAAAACACTAATGACCTTTAATAATTACCATCAACGCTTAAAATTTACTTACGAGTTGGAAGTTAATTCGTCCATCAGTTTTTTAAATACAATGGTCATTAAAAAGGACAATAAACTTATTACAAATTGGTTCAGGAAACCCACTTGGTCGGGTAGATACATAAACTATTATTCTAATCACCCGTTGAAATATAAAATCAATACTATATACAATTTAATTAACCACGCAATTTTACTATCTGATGATATTTTTCAACAAGAGAATATAAAATTTGTACATAATGTTTTACGTAATAATTGTTTTCCTGAACGCATTATAAACAAACATATACAAAAAAGAATTCATTTTTTAAATAACCGCGATCTACATAGGAACACTGATATGGTTCATTCGTTTTCAAGTGATGTGCCTTTTATTCCGCTACCCTTTGTTGAGAATGTTAGTCCTGCCTTGTGCCGTATATTCAAAAGTTATGGTCTTAATGTTGTTTATAAAACAACCAAAAAACTAAATCATTTAATAAAACGTGGTAAAGATATCTTGCCTGATACTGAAAAGACAAATGTTGTATATAAGTTGGATTGCAAAAATTGTAGTGCAGTGTACATAGGACAAACGAAAAGACATTTGCGCACTCGGATAAATGAACACTCCAAAAACATAAACCTACATAGGTCGATGCAGTCAGTAATTAGCAAACATAGATTAGAATTAGAACATGATTTTGACTGGGCGAAACCTAACATACTGCACAGTGAAACATTTTTACGTAAGAGAGAGATTGCTGAAATGTTTTACATCAAAAAATTCAATAACACTATCAACCTACAAAAGGACACAGAAAATTTGAATAACATTTATGACAAAATAATAAAGGTTGTTTAGTTTTTGACGAAGTATCAAACGGACATAACTGTTCCTCAATCTTTCTCATTTTGAATTGTTCGGATTAATTGAACTTGTTAATAGTTTTTGTAACGATTGAGATGTTTTTGCGCCTTTAGTGAATTGTATGTATTTATTAATTTTTCATATTTGTTTATGGTTGTCATCAAAAACTGGAATTTTAACTGTTTTTTTTCAAAATTTAGTGTACACTTGATAAGGACCACAACCAAATGGTCGAAACGTCGTGTTAATAAAAGGAACTTGGCTAGTTGTTTGGTCGTTTTATATAACCCCTTGAAGTCTTATAATTATAAATATTAAAAACATTTTTGCAATGCAATAAGTACATGTGATAAATTTAAAAAAAAATGATAAATTTATAAAATTGTAAATATTTATTGATATATTTATACTATAATATTTATAGTTTATAAATATTTTTCATTTGTGTGATTCATATATATGAATTGCAAACGATGTTAAAAATTGTTAAGCAAAAATTGATTGTTATTATTCATTCGATAAGAGACTGCAAGTCATTGCAATATTAAAATTATCATTTTTTTAAAATTAAAATAAATATGTTGACCGTTTTCTGGCATTTTTAGAAACTGCTCAACCGATCACGAATCACATCACCCTATGCTTATTCTTAGCTTTTTGCAGGCTTGCAAAGATCAGAGAAAGAGATAAAAAATAGAAGATAAAAAAAAAATAAAGCTAAAAATAACAAATAAATAAAAAAATAAATATAATAAATAAAACAACATGGCTCAACAATTGAAAACAACATGGCTCCTGTGATCTGTGATTAGTGCCAGAGAGAAGACTGAGAGATGTCATGGCCTGCTTTTATTTTTTTTTTTTTTTTATTAGAGAAAAAAGGGCTATGGCAACGCCATCCAGCCAGTACATCAAGTCATATGTGGTGTAGTCGATAACTTAGGAAATTACTTAATAATCAATTACATAGTTAGGTATAAAATTATCACTAAGAATCACAATTATGGCTGTGTTCCGATTCCCCAACCAAGTGTACCCGGGTATCATTTTATCCTTGTTTAACATTCGGTGAACAACAAGGATAAAATGATACCCTGGTCAGAGAGAAGAATGAGAGGTGTCATGGCCCGCTTTTAGTTGATCCCTGAAAGCGATACGCCCTCTGTGGACCTAAAAAACGTGGACATGAACTACAAAGCCAATGTCCACGAAAGTACTCAGAGGGTAACATATAATGTACACAATTTCTGGTTCTGTTCCGTGCTATGTGCACAAAATGGCGGTAGCACCAGTACTGTATAGCAAGACGCTTATGTATATTGAATAAATTTTTAATGAGTTTTGTATGACCTCTCTCTCTCTCCCTCATATATATATAGATTTATACTGAAATTTACTGAAAACAGCTATATACAATATATAGAAATTTATTTTATTAGGCCATTAATAAATAATTTATACAGGGTGACAGTGAAATTTTAGCCCATACGAAGTAAGGAGGTAGATTGACTCAAATTAAGAAGGAAGGACTTGTACTGTTTTGTGATATGCGCAATAATTAACGAAAAATTCAATAAAGAATATCGGCCAATCTGCGTGAGTAGAAGCGCGCGGCGACGAGAGTCGTCCCACTGTAATTCTATACTAGGCGCGCGGCGAAGCGATGGGCGGATCGCTCTCCGAGACATGATGGTGGCGTGCGATATATCGCAATACCGCGCCGAAAAATGACCCGTCCTTTTAGTGGCGAGAAAATGATGCGCTATCATTTCCACACCACCTTGCGGTAGATAGCATGGTGCGCTTTTTTTATAGTGGTTTCCCCCATAGGCCTATTCCACTCTCAATTTAAATATTTGTGAAAATTGTTCAAAATTTTACTGTACGCTGAATGTATCGTAAATGTAAAAAATTGATTATGACAGTACCTTCACAAAAATTGATCCGTGATTGAAAATCCCTCGATAAAATGTATTGCACACGTTGGTAATGATACGGACGTAATCCATTACACGTAAATTGTCACATGACGCACGCTAGTTCCAGGATTTTCATAAAATGCTTCCAGAATCCTTTCTTCATCTCGTACACGAAGACGCACTGCTGGACCGGTTATCCCGATATTATGCACGACACCCAGTTTCACATAATTATTGCACAACTCGTAAAACTGTACGTTCACTTGGTTCTCGTGCACGCCCGGAAAATCATTCCACGTAAATTACGGCCGCGCGATAAGTATTTTCTCCCGCTAGCCCGTATATTCCTGCAGAATACACTTCATTTTCACTATTAATTTACTACGCGAACACAAGATTTTTACTAAAACCGTCTGAGCTCTCGCAGGCTGTTGCCAGAGTGCATACGCCAGCAGCACGCAACTACAGCTGAGCGGACATGCGAGTGTAAGCGTACGTGTGAGCTCGGCGCCTGCGCATTATGATTACACTCACATGTCCGCTCAGCTGTAGTTGCATGCTGCTGCAAAGCTGCCAGATCTTCTCCGCAAGCAACATGCAACGCGTAGTGGAGGGGGTAACGAGGATGTGAGCGTAAGCGTACGTGTGAGCTCGGCGCTTCGGCTAGCTTCGGATAATAGAAGAGGACAGAATACAGTCTTCTGTCTCCTTCCTACCAAGCTGGCAACGAAAGACGGGCGACGCGCGACTCGCTTCTCGATATCTCAATGCGTGCGACAACGTTAAATGTTTTTCCCTTATAGCTTTATATATTATACACATATTTTTTAACTGATAAATATATTTTTTATCTGATAAATATTAATCTATTTAATATATTTTTTAACTGATAAATATATTTTACATATTATACATTTATCAGTTGTAAGAAAATATCGATATATTTTTTCATGTGAAAAATTAAATGGCATAATTTTTATAAACAAATGTATATATATATATTCATTTTTAAGAATTATACGATTTGATTTTTTAATATGAAAAGATATATCACAATATTTTCTTACAATTAGCAAATATATATAATATATTTACCAGTTATAAAAAATATCTAATATAACGAGCTAAAAGAGAAAAACGTTTAACGCTGTCGTACGTATCGAGATATCGAGACACGAGCAGCGTCGAAAATTACATGCTCGTTATGTATCTAGCGGAAAGAACGAATTTTAAACTAACAGTGTAGCGCAGTGGATAAGGCACCTGATTAGTACGCTGCGTATCGTTGGTTCAAATCTTACCTTTGACTTTTTTTTATTTTATTATTGTGCTATATATTTTTATTATTTTAACAGACAAATTAGTATTCTAATTATAAAATATACTTAAAAATCATTGAATTTATTTATTTGCTATGCAATGGGAATTATAAATAATAATTAATTTTGAGTTTTTATGAAATAAACATTATTTAATTAAATTTTTTTTTTGCATAGCAAATAAATAAATTCAATGATTTTTAAGTATATTTTATAATTAAAATACTAATTTGTCTGTTAAAATAATAAAAATATATAGCACAATAATAAAATAGAAAAAAGTCAAAGGTAAGATTTGAACCAGCGACACGCAGCGTACTAATCAGGTGCCTTATCCACTGCGCTACGCTGTTAGTTTAAAATTCGTTCTTTCCGCTAGATACATAACGAGCATGTAATTTTCGACGCTGCTCGTGTCTCGATATCTCGATATGTACGACAGCGTTAAACGTTTTTCTCTTTTAGCTCGTTATATTAGATATTTTTTATAACTGGTAAATATATTATATATATTTGCTAATTGTAAGAAAATATTGTGATATATCTTTTCATATTAAAAAATCAAATCGTATAATTCTTAAAAATGAATATATATATATACATTTGTTTATAAAAATTATGCCATTTAATTTTTCACACGAAAAAATATATCGATATTTTCTTACAACTGATAAATGTATAATATGTAAAATATATTTATCAGATAAAAAATATATTTATCAGTTAAAAAATATGTGTATAATATAAAAAGCTATAAGGGAAAAACATTTAACGTTGTCGCACGCATTGAGATATCGAGAAGCGAGAATCGTCGCGTGTCGCCCGTCTTTCGTTGCCAGCTTGGTAGGAAGGAGACAGAAGAATGTATTCTGTCCTCTTCTACTATCCGAAGCTAGCCGAAGCGTCGAGCTCACACGCACGCTTACGCTCACATCCTCGTTACCCCCTCCACTACGCGTTGCATGTTGCTTGCGGAGAAGATCTGGCAGCTTTGTGCTGCTGGCGTATGCACTCTGGCAACAGCCTGCGAGAGTTGAGACAGTTTTAGTAAAAATCATGTGTTCGCGTAGTAAATTAACAGTGAAAATGAAGTGTACTCTGCAGGAATATACGGATATGATTGTGGCATACGGGCTAGCGGGAGAAAATACTTATCGCGCGGTCGCAATTTACGTGGAATGATTTTCCGGGCGTGCACGAAAACCAAGTGGACGTACAATATTACGTGTTGTGCAATAATTATGTGAAACTGGGTGTCGTGCATAATATCGGGATAACCGGTCCAGCAGTGCGTCTTCGTGTACGAGATGAAGAAAGGATTCTGGAAGCATTTTATGAAAATCCTGGAACTAGCGTGCGTAATGTGACAATTTACGTGTAATGGATTGCGTTCGTATCATTACCAACGTGTGCAACACATTTTATCGAGGGATTTTCAACCATCAATTTTTGTGAAGGTACTGTCATAATCAATTTTTTACATTTACGATACATCATTCAGCGTACAGTAAAATTTTGAACAATTTTCACAAATATTTAAATTGAGAGTGGAATAGGCCTATGGGGGAAACCACTATAAAAAAAGCGCACCATGCTATCTACCGCAAGGTGGTGTGGAAATGATAGCGCATCATTTTTTCGCCACTAAAAGGACGGGTCATTTTTCGGCGCGGTATTGCGATATATCGCACGCCACCATCATGTCTCGGAGAGCGATCCGCCCATCGCTTCGCCGCGCGCCTAGTATAGAATTACAGTGGGACGACTCTCGTCGCCGCGCGCTTCTACTCACGCAGATTGGCCGATATTCTTTATTGAATTTTTCGTTAATTATTGCGCATATCACAAAACAGTACAAGTCCTTCCTTCTTAATTTGAGTCAATCTACCTCCTTACTTCGTATGGGCTAAAATTTCACTGTCACCCTGTATATTTATAGAGAAAGAAAGTTTGATATTATTTTTAATGTAAAACGCGTATATATATAGAAATTTATTCATTATATGATTACAACACTTGAAAATAAGATATTTTATTAGGCTATTAATAAATAATTTATATATTTACAGAGAGAAAGTTTGATATTATTTTTAATGTAAAACGCGTATATATATAGAAATTTATTCATTATATGATTACAACACTTGAAAATAAGATATTTTATTAGGCTATTAATAAATAATTTATATATTTACAGAGAGAAAGTTTGATATTATTTTTAATGTAAAACGCGTACACATTTCTTAAGAATAAAAGTTCTAAATAATAAAGATGTATGTGTGTGTACATATATAAATGTGTATGATATATATATATATATATATATATATATATATATATATATGGGTGGGGGTATGTGTGGTATGTACGTATGTATGTACGTATATATGCATAAAAGCGATGCGAGTTATGTGAGGAAGCGAGAAGGAGTGACGAGTGAAATAAGAGCGAACGAGATAGAAATAGCACGAGCAACGAGGACTCGAGCTCGAGAATCAGATTTTTCTTGCGCGCTATTATTTTCCTCTCGCTCGCATCTATTACTGTCTCGCTCGCTCCTATTACTGTCTCGCTCACTCCTATTACTGTCTCGCTCGCTCCTATTATTGTCTCGCTCGTTCTTGTTACTGTTTCGCTCGCTCTCGATTCTTGAGTCCGCTTATCATTCCGGGCTATCTATCACGACTGCCAAGTGTGACAGAGAAAGCAAGACCATGAGTAGAGAGCGAGCGAGATGACCTATCATCAAAGAGTTCCGAAGTCTCTTACAATCGGTTTCTTCGCTTCCTCTATCCATTCGCAATTCACGAAAATGTAAACATTTTATAAAATAAAAATTGAAACTTTTATTTTTAATTTCATCGGTTTGAAAGTAATTTTAATGAATTAAAGAGATTTTTGCGATTAAAATGATATCAAACACGACGTAAATCGGGTAATTTTTAATTAGTCTGATAATAAAAATTTTATAATTATATTTTATAATTATATTTAACTAAATTTATGCGATTTATATCGTGTTTGATATTATTTTAATCTCAAAAAAAAAATTATTTATAGAATCATTTACGTTTCGTTGTTTCAATTTACGCCTCCTAGAAGCTTCGTTTACACTTCTGTTACTCTTTCCTTACATTCGACTTACGCTCCGAGATTTATTTTCGCTAGGGTTATTCACGTTTGTCGGAGAGTTCGATAACATTTCGTTTACGTTTCTTAAGGAGTTTGATGACACTTCGTTTACATTTGGAGGATATTTCGTTCACGCTTGTCGGAGAGTTTGATAACGCTTCGTTAACGCTTTTCTAACACTTAATAGCCGCTTTCTTTACGTTCCGATGTCTCAATTTACGCCTTTTAATAGCTTCGTTTACGCTTCCGTCACTTTTCCGTTACATTAGATTTACTCTCCAATTCATGCTTTGTTCACGCTCGGTTTACATTTTATTTTCGCCAGGGTATAGATGTTGCAAAATATTTTAAGTCTCTTCCTTTATATAAAATATAAAGAATTCATATGTTCCATTCTAATATAGCTAACATTATTTATATATTTTTATTATAATTTTAATACCAGCATAATACTTTTGTGCTTAATACTTTATATAATACAATGTACTAAATTATAAAATTTAATATAATTACAAAATAATATTACTATTAATAAATAGGTTGTATGCATACTGTCTTTTAGTTTCTAATCATTTCCAATCACTATGCATTTCTATTCAATATATTCTCTTCTTCGAGTTCTTGGATTATTATGGTTTATTGTATTCCTTTGTGTTAACATCATAAAAATTACCATCACTTGTCATGCTTATTCCTTCCTATGGAGTCCATCGGAATACTTTCTATGGAATACTTTCATTTGTTCTCAGGTATAGATATTCAAATCACTGTAGTTGCCTTTTTCTATTTTCTCGATATTATTGTCCCTTTTTCTTTCATTTATTTAAAAATATTAATATAATTAATATAACAAATATTTATATAATCTTGGTATCTCTCTTAGTCTTCCCCTTCGACCTGTCCGGCATGGCTGATCCTATCAGTAACTATGGTCGGTATTCATAATTCACTTTTATATTTAAGATCATACTTAAAATTATCTTAAATATAAGAAAAGTCTATATGAATATCGGCGTATGTTACCGGCATAGCTCTCAGGTTCATTGGAATACTCGAACCTCATCACCCGGCAAATGCCTTCGTTAAGTTGGAGATACCATCGAGGAGGAAAAATTTTTATTTTCTTTCAATACAGAATTTAATACAAAAGTTAATGTAAAATATAATATAATTTGAAATGTAATACAAAATAATTTATAACATGGAATAATTTATTACACGAAAATGTCCAAAATATATGTATAATATTTTATAATATAAAATTTACTAAAAATTTCTACATATAGTCCAGATAAGATTAGCGATGATTAATCCCTTTTTTTTTACGTGGGGAAAATGCTCCTTATGCACACCTCGGTGGGACCTATTTAGCGGTCCCGCCGGGGTAGTGTTGGGCTCTCACATACATAAAATTTCATAATACATAAAAGTACATAAATTTTGTATTACATAAGTACATAAAATTTCACAAAAAAATTCGTATTACTATAAAAATTATTGAGTGTTAACAATTTAATTTTCATCCTTATATAAATAAAATACCTATAAAAAAAACACTCAAAAAATATTGACCCCTTAAAAATTGTTAATATTAATAATACAATTATTGAAATATTTATTAATCTGTTTTCCCTAATATTATTTAAACCTACATTTCCTGATTCTTTAAAAGATACATAATATATTAATCACCTAAATTAATCACATAATAGCCCTAACAATCCTCTAATTCTTGAAAGGAAAATTTAAAAAATCTTAATGATCACCTAATAGCCCTAACAATCCTATTTCTCGATTAAGTGAAATTATTCGAGGAAAGCCTATCTCTAATTACGTATATTTTAATTACGTGCCCTAATTACATTCTCTAACCACGTACCCTAACCGCGTGAATAAATGTCCGACATTACGTACTATTGTACGTAAAGCTTTTCTTCAGGCCAGTTGAACTTACTTTTCGTTGATCCTGGCCACTTTCTCGTTCGATCTCTAATCAGAGATCGAAAAAGGAGATAAACACTCCTTCTTTTGCCGATTAATTACCGGCAAATAAGCGTAAATATTTAACACTCATCGTAACGATCGCTCGATTTTACGATCGTTCGTTAAATATTTGAATATAATTTTATTTTAACTCAAATAAAGCCAAATTACTACAAATTTCTGTATATAATATTTTCTAATAAAATATATAAAATTCATGTGTGTATATAACTTTTATCATATTACAAATTATTTAATTAATTAATCATTTGGCTTTATATTAAGTTAAAGTAAAGTTTAAAAACAATATCTACAAACAAATTCTACAATGGATGAGCTGTAAGAAATTAGAATAAAATAAGTGTGCGTTATAAAAATAAAGTAGCATCAAAAATTAATAAAATTAATAAAATTATTAATGCGTGCTCTTTATTTAATAAATTAGATAAAATCTTTACAAAAAAATTTTCTTTTCTTGATTCTCTTTTTTAATTAATACTTCAATATATTTTCGCAATAGATGCAAAGAATTTCGAAAGAATTTATTAAAAGTTAAAGTTTAATTTAATCTATCCTAGCTCATCCAGTTTAAGGCAATGAATTTACTACAATCTACAATCTACAATGTACAATCTACAATCTACAATCTACATCTACATCTGCAATCTGTACGAATCCGTTACCTTAAAATTAAATAAAAGTTTTTTTCACTCACCGACACTGATGCGCAACAGCGGAGTTATTGAAGCTATGTTGTCTGTAACATACAAATATAAAATTCATTTATAATAATGTTCACAAAATGCAATCAATATTTCAAAAAATTTTTATCGTTCGGAATTTTATATCCGATGTGTAAAATAATAAGCAGAGATAAACATGTGTGGAAAAATTTTATAAATTTTTGAAACTGTTTTTTAAATAGAAAGTTTTATATGACTCATAAAAATATTTTTCTCTAATTTTCTCTATAATTCATTTAAATAGTAAGACCGAATTATTATGCGTACAATTTATACCAATTGATATACAAATAACAAATATTCACCATCAGGTTGCTCCGCCGATGCAAGATGCCTCTCCCAAGCCTCCTCCTCCTCTCATGTTGTTAGCGCGCGATACTTTTAACGACACTCCCGCACTCGCGAACGATATTTTTATATCGCTATTTCCGTTATTTTATGCGCGATACTAAACGACACTCCCGCACTAATTCGGTATTTGAATTAAAAATTTGGTCGCGCGAAGTATATATTTAATATATATATACTTTGTACGACACTCCCGGTTTCGGTACGAGCGAAAATCCCATTTCATTTCACGAGAATCAACTTCGAGCCAACAGGTCGGGAATGCAACGATACAACGAGCAAAGACTAGGCCCGAACCGGAAAGAAGACGAAACGATTGACGGAAATAGAGGAAAATGAAGTTTACCAACTCTTTTTCGCGCATAATTATCCTATCTCGTATCGAACCTGGACCCGCTAAGCACGATTTCAGGTGCTCCGCCCGGACATATTATGCCTCCCGCGGTTGCTATATGCTACACCAGGCTAGTAGACGGCAAAAGAAGAGGATACCCACATTTTTTAAATGCTAACATTCAGCAATTTAAAAAATGGGGAGGCAACCCCTTTTACCGAGCGAAAATCGTGCCTAGGGGAATCCACTCGACTCCTCGACAGGGTTAACACACGCAGTGCGTGTGGCTGTAGACGAGCAAAGAGAAGGGACCCATTGACGACCATTCCGAGCAATCGATCAAGTTCTAACTAATTCGGGCCGAATCACTTGACGAAGCACGAAGCAAGAGTGTACGTTGCATAGCAACGTGTGCAAACTCGAAACATCCCAGTTAGTTAGCATCGGAAGTAGAGACTCGTGACAATAAATGAAATTGGGATTTTATATGAAAAGTCCAAAAGTTCCGCGAAAACGCGACGACGCGAGAATACTACAACGCGAAAACGCGGTAACGAAGCGCTTGCCGTCCGCGGCACGTTGACGGCACCGACGACGCGAAAGGGTACTTAGCTTCCCATTCAGGCACCTTAAGATTTATCATAAATAGAAAAATTTAAGATAAACCTCAAGGCACCATCCAAGTACTAAGCCCTCCCACCGCGACAAGGTGTACCCCATGGGAGGGTTATATTATATATAATTTTATATATAATATAATACATAATTAGAAATTTATTTTGTAATATAGTACATAAATTTAAATTCGCAAATAAACGATAAACGATAAATAAAAATATAAAGGATAAGATAACATCTATTATACAAAGCAATGTTCAAAATAATTGATTTTAAACCTAATTATTGCGCGCAATTAATTTTTACATTTTTACTTTTAAATAGATATATTTTAATACTATAAACTGCGTAATTACGAAATAATTTATATTTCTTAAATATAAACTTTTAAAAATATGATTAAAAAAAATTTCTATTTTTTTATATATGAAATATTTAAATAAATATATTAATTTGAAATGTTTTATAAAACATAAAAGTATCTCAAAATATTAATTAATAAAAAATTTTATAAATGTTTTAATTATTTTAAAATAAAATGGAATATTTTTTATAAGTATATGTATTATATATGTTACAATTTAAAATCACTATTAAATCGCAGAAACGAAACGAGAAATATGTATATTTTGAATATATATATTATTGATAAATAATTTATATATTGTTGCGTCCGCGGAACACGGTATATATCGAACGCGATATATATCGAACGCGCGCGACACAATCGGCATACGCTGACGCTCGTGCACTCGTAAATAATAACGCGATTTAAGGTGCACAAGAATTTTAATAAATCGCGAGTAACATACAAGAATTCAGAATAATCGTAAAACGGATCACAAATAGACGCGCGTCCGCACAACTTGACAGCTGGGCTTAGACTCTCTGACAGTTGTTTATAACAATATCTTGACAACGCGCGCGAAAACGATCTTCTTCGAAAGAATTCAACGGGTGACGAATACATTCAGCGGGACGGGACGCGGGGACGCAACAATATAATAAATAATGAATGTGATAAATAATTTATATTAATGACTTACATCATATCTTATTGATCCATCCACTTCCAAAACCTCCTTTTTTCTTTTGCTTCCTTCGCTCTTTTCTCGTGGCACTTTAATCCTCGTTGCACTTACACTTATTCACGAAAAGTTCCTCGTTGCACTTGCAATTGTGTTTAGAGAAAGAATTTGATCATATATGAAACGTCTCACATCACTACTTCACTGTTCAAGAGCCACTGAGCGAATGATCGTAAGTCAAGAACATTACCGCGGTACTGTTTATATCGCCAGGGTCGACTATGAAAAGAAAGAATTTGATAATATATGAAACATCACTACTTTATTGCTCAAGGTTACTGTGCGAATGATAATAAAGCCATGTAACGTATTAAAAATAGCGCGATACTGTTTATCAAGGTCGAACACGGTGTTATTGATTATCCTTTATATTTTTATTTATCGTTTATCGTTTATTTGCGAATTTAAATTTATGTACTATATTACAAAATAAATTTCTAATTATGTATTATATTATATATAAAATTATATATAATATAACCCTCCCATGGGGTACACCTTGTCGCGGTGGGAGGGCTTAGTACTTGGATGGTGCCTTGAGGTTTATCTTAAATTTTTCTATTTATGATAAATCTTAAGGTGCCTGAATGGGAAGCTAAGTACCCTTTCGCGTCGTCGGTGCCGTCAACGTGCCGCGGACGGCAAGCGCTTCGTTACCGCGTTTTCGCGTTGTAGTATTCTCGCGTCGTCGCGTTTTCGCGGAACTTTTGGACTTTTCATATAAAATCCCAATTTCATTTATTGTCACGAGTCTCTACTTCCGATGCTAACTAACTGGGATGTTTCGAGTTTGCACACGTTGCTATGCAACGTACACTCTTGCTTCGTGCTTCGTCAAGTGATTCGGCCCGAATTAGTTAGAACTTGATCGATTGCTCGGAATGGTCGTCAATGGGTCCCTTCTCTTTGCTCGTCTACAGCCACACGCACTGCGTGTGTTAACCCTGTCGAGGAGTCGAGTGGATTCCCCTAGGCACGATTTTCGCTCGGTAAAAGGGGTTGCCTCCCCATTTTTTAAATTGCTGAATGTTAGCATTTAAAAAATGTGGGTATCCTCTTCTTTTGCCGTCTACTAGCCTGGTGTAGCATATAGCAACCGCGGGAGGCATAATATGTCCGGGCGGAGCACCTGAAATCGTGCTTAGCGGGTCCAGGTTCGATACGAGATAGGATAATTATGCGCGAAAAAGAGTTGGTAAACTTCATTTTCCTCTATTTCCGTCAATCGTTTCGTCTTCTTTCCGGTTCGGGCCTAGTCTTTGCTCGTTGTATCGTTGCATTCCCGACCTGTTGGCTCGAAGTTGATTCTCGTGAAATGAAATGGGATTTTCGCTCGTACCGAAACCGGGAGTGTCGTACAAAGTATATATATATTAAATATATACTTCGCGCGACCAAATTTTTAATTCAAATACCGAATTAGTGCGGGAGTGTCGTTTAGTATCGCGCGTAAAATAACGGAAATAGCGATATAAAAATATTGTTCGCGAGTGCGGGAGTGTCGTTAAAAGTATCGCGCGCCAACAACATGAGAGGAGGAGGAGGCCTGGGAGAGGCATCTTACATCGGCGGAGCAACCTGATGGTGAATATCTATTATTTATAAATTAATTGTTGTAAATCGTTATCTTGTTATAAACGAACAATAATTCGATCTTATTATTTAAATGAATTATAGAGAAAGATTTTTATAAAAGTCATATAAAATTTTCTATTTAAAAAACAGTTTCAAAAATTTATAAAATTTTTCCATACGTGTTTATCTGCTTATTATTTTACACATCGGATATAAAATTTTGCGCGATAAAAATTTTTTTAAATGTTAATTGCATTTTGTGAGCATTATTATAAATGAATTTTATAATTGTATGTTACAGACAACTAGCTTCGATAACAACTCCGCTGTTGCGCATCAGTGCCAGTGAGTGAAAAAAACTTTTATTTAACTTTAAGGTAACGGTTTCATAGAGATTGCAAATGTAGATGTAGATGTAGATTGTAGATTGTAGATAAATCCGTTGCCTTAAAATGGATGACCTAGGATGGATTAAATTAAATAAATTAAATTAAATTAAATTAAATTAATTAAATTAAATTAAATAATTTTAATAAGTTCTTTCGAACTTATGCTTTACATCTATTGCGAAAATATATTAAAATATTAATTAAAAAAAGAAGAGATCAAGAAAAGATTTTTTGTAAAGATTTTGTCTAATTTGTTAAATAAAGGACACGCATTAACAATTATCAATTTTATCAATTTTTGATGCTAATTTACTCTTATAATACGCACTTATCTTCTAATTGCTCATAGCTCATCCATCGTAGAATTTGTTTGTAGATATTGTTTTTAAACTTTACTTTAACTTAATATAAAGCCAAATGATTAATTAATTAAATAATTTGTAATATAATAAATACACACATTAATTTTATATTTTATTATAAAATATAATTTATAGAAATTTGGAGTAATTTGGCTTTATTTCAGTTAAAATATAGTTATATTCAATATTTAATGAACGATCGTGAAATCGAACGATCGTTACTAAATGAGCGTAAATATTTCACGCTCTTTTGCAGTAATTATCCGGCAAAAGAAGGAGTAATTATCTCCTTCTTTGATCTTTGATTAGAGATTGAGAAAGAAAGTGGCCAGGATCAACGAAAGGTAGGTTCAACTGGCCGAAGAGTACGATTAGGGTACGCGGTTAGGGCACGCGGTTAGGACACGTGACTAAAATATATACATGATTAGGTGAGGTGATGATTAGAGATAGGTTCCTCAAATCTCGAATAATTTTAGTTAATCAGAAAGTAGGGTTGTTAAGGCTATTAAGTAAAATCATTAGAATTCTTCTATTGATATTAGGGTTGATAGGACTCTTAAGATCATTAGAATTCTGTAATAGTAGGATTGTTAGAGCTATTAACATTATTAGATTCTTTTAATAGTAGGATTGTTAGGGCTATTAAGTAAGATTCATTCTTTCTTTTAATATTCCAATAATCCTAATTAAAATTATTTTAATTAAGTTGAATTTATTTTTTAAAAACGTAAAAATAAATATAACATGTTTTAAAAATAAAAATGTTTTAAAAGTGAAATTTAAATTATCAAAATTATCTTCAGAAATATTAAAGAAATTGCATAATTATTAACGTTTAAGAAATCTTAACATGTTATATTTTATTTTAAAACTTAAAAATATGTGTATTGAATCAAATATAATATTAAATCCAAATGTTAATACTATCAATATCAAATTATTATATCGATGTTATTAAATATTTGAATAAATCGAATATTATTATTTGATATTGATAGCATCATAAATTTCTAAATTGTAAATTATAAATAGTTATAATTGTATTTTAATTATAACCTAACATTTATATTTTAATTGCAAAATACAATACAATTATGACTATAATTATATTATATGAAATTGTATTTACGATTGTAAATTCTTATGTAAATTACACGAAAAATTATCGAAAGTATACGTATAATGATTACATAATAGTAATTAACATAATAGTAATTCATTAAATTAAAGTATTTGTTTTTGTAGTATATATTTTTGGAATATTCATAAAAGAGTAACTGTTTGTATTTTCATGTCAAAGAGTCATTAATAAATTCGGAAAATTTTTATATAAAATGTAAAAATTCGATGCTAAATTAATGATTAAATGTAAGCATTATAAAATTTGACGGACGCCTTCGTTACAGAATCGCGAGTCAATTATTATAAATTTAATGATATGCTTTCCGTTAGCTTTATTTATTTATGAATTCCATATCGCGCGGTACTGAATATTCTTAAAATAAGTTATTAAATTATGATTGCGAAAATACCGTGTTCTTTCCGCGTTCTCTTCGCGTCCATATACAAGATTATCATTTTAACAGAAGAATTTTATCGCTGTCCCTCTCGTCAGATAATATTCCTAAATATTGCTAATTAAATAAAGAAATGTCGAATAAGAGAGTGAAGATTCGATGTGATAAGAACGATTAAATATTAACTTTACAAAATTTAACGATCACCTTCGATATTATAGAATCGCGAGTTAATTATTATGAATTTAATAATTTGTTTTTTCAGTTATATTTGTATTTACGAATTTTGTATCGGAAAATATTCATAAATAAATAAATAAATTATGGTTGCGAAATCACCGTGTTTTTCCCACGTTCTTTTCGCGTTCTTAGACGAGATTGTCGTTTTAATAAAAGAGTTATCATTGTTCCTTCCGTTAAATAAACGTTAATGAAAATTACGTGGCTCGTACTGCCAAAGAGTCGAAACGATTTTCATTATGGAGAATTATTTCTCACCGGTTCTTGTGAGATCCATTCGCGATGTCTAGTTCGGTGCCCTGTTGAAAATTGGGAATTTTTATTGTAAGATTGAAGAAACTAATCCCAGGTTTTCCTGGCAATTTCCGAAAGCAATGATTAGCAATGATAGTAATTCAACGACGAACGCCATACGCTTCTTTAAAGTCGAATTAATTTAAATAATATATATTTAAATGAGAGAAATGTATCTTTTCTTTTCTTCGTTAAAAATGTTCTATCATTATTAGGATTGGTATTATTATTGTCTAATGCTAGAGAGATTTAATAGTAGATTAAATATAAATATAGCTTTGTGTATAATTTTTTATTTTTCAAGTAATTTCATATTGTGATTAATTTTTATTAATTTTTTGATAAAAATGATTACGAACGAATATATTTTTAACCAGTTCATTGGTACACCCGAAATCAACGTTTTGTGCCAAAACTGGTGAGAGCAAATAAATTCATATTTTACATGAAAGTTTATCTATAAGGGGTTTTTTGCATCGTTGACGAATCAAGGGTCGAAATTTCAAAATTCAAAATGGTGAATTCAATATGGCGGATTAATTTTATTTCATTATGGAAAAGATCAAATTTGATATGTTCGCGTTTTTCAAGTCTCTTATGATGAATCTATAGACAAAATTGCAAAATTTAAACTGGCAGATCCAGTATGGCGGTTTCTAGTGATTAACTTTGATATTCCATTATGGAAATATATCACACTCGGTACGTTTTTTGGTCGCAAATAACGGATTAGTTCAAGACATTCAAACTTGAACATATCGAATTTGAATCTTCTCTAATGGAATAACAAATATAATAATAGAGCAACAAAATTAATTCATTATACTAAATTCGCCAGTTTGAATTTTAAAATTTCGATCCCAAATTTGTCATTAACGACCCGAAAAATGTGGGTGTATCAAGTTTCATGCAAATCCGTTGAAAATTGGCAAAGTTATTCATAGTGGACATATATATGGGCCATTATCAGTTGTGGCACTTTTTTTTTGGCCATATATGGGCCATTACCAGTGAACTGGTTAATTAATACAATTTGTCTCTCTTTTGAAAAGTTATTTCTAGGTCCTGGGGATATTAACATTAATTTTTAGTTTCTTTTAAGAAGCTATTTGTAGGTATTGGACATCCATCGCCATTTTGAAATATTAGTTTTTAGATATATATCATTTTATACATATGTATAATAAAATACATGCACAAATTCACGTATCCAAAATATTTTTATAATTTTTATTAATGTTATATATCATATATACGCGAAATTATACATGAATGTTACATAAAATGTGTGAATACTTGAAAATTTCGAGACAAATCGAATGGGTACCTCTATATCAGTAAGATATTGATTAAAAGAAAAAAAAATTATTAGTTTAAACGTTATAAGAATAAGAATCTAGAGAATTAATCTAGAATTAATTATTTAAAATTATTTGATTTATTTTATTTTGCACACTATTCGAATTGAAATTTTTTAAATCTTGCTGATATCGGGTTCGATTCGTCTCGCGCGCGCGAACGGCACCCCAAATTATTGTGTTCGCACATTTAACACAAACTCCAATGATGCATGTATTTTATTATTTATAAATATAATCGTTCGTAATCACATTTTTATAAAAAAATCGTTATATCCATTTAATTTTCAATAAAGAAATATATTTCTTAATAATGAAAGAACATGTTTTCTGACGTGCATATCAATTTCGTGAATTGAAGACAATGACGAGGGATAATTGTTTCGTCGTTGATATATTACTGAAATCATTGCTATCGGGAATAGTCCGGAAGATCTTGGAGGATCCGGAAGATTCGTTCCCTCCTACAGTAAAGTTCCCGATGTTCAATGGATCACTTAACTTTCCTTCGCAGATTGATCTTGCGAAATTTGATGTAGAAACAAGATGTTATTCGTTCTCCATTTTTAAGATCACTCCTTTTTTTATCGGATATGTTTTTTACCGGTATGTCACTCGCGTATCTGATGGCTTCGATTATTATATTATAAAAATTATGCGCAATCGAATATTTTGAATATTATCGATTTATTTATTCGTCGCGTTTTATCGCGAATTTTAAAACGCGATTTATCTTATAAAAATTCGGAAATAAATCGGTCGGTAAATTGTATATTCGCAAACATTACAGATCTCAAATGTTTGTCGAAATATCTTTGATTTTCTATATTTACGTGATAATAATTATATCGCGCTCGTGTCTATTGAGAGCTAGGATTATTATATTATAAAAATTATACGTATCGCGATCAAATATTCCACATATTATCGATTTATTTATTCGTCGCGTTTTCGCGTGAATTCAAATCGCGATTTCTCTTATAAAGATTCGCAAATGACTCGGACTGAGTACTATATTCGTAAACATTACAGACATCAAATTGTCTATCAAAATATCTTCGAATTTATGTGATGATAATTATATCGCGCTCGATATAATAACGTCTATTATATATATCTAATGTAATTGAGGGCACTTCGATTATTATATTATAAAAGATATACACACACATATCGCAATCGGATATTCCGAATATTATCGATTTATATATTCGTTGCGTTTTCTCGAGAATTTTAAATCGCGATTTATCTTATAATTTAATATTATCTTATAATTTAATCGTTGACTTATACATCGAAGCTTTGTCTATCTTTCCACGTCTTTGAATATTGTCTTTAATAATCCGCGTAAAATGCACTAATAAAATAAATATTTTTTTCTATAATTAAAAGACGGTCGATAACTTTATTAATGACTGTTTTAATCGCGATTGTTTACACTAGATAAATCTTATTATTATTATCTTATTCTATTATTACATCGATTATTAGAGTGACCTTGATAAAATCAATTCTTTATTAAACGTGGCGATAACGCGATTTTTTAATTATATTTTAAAGCTTATAGAGCTCATTTCATCTTATTCAGCTAATCATGCGCGAAATAGGATATGTATTTTATTCTCAATCGTGAAATTCGTATAAAGTCGCGTATTAATCGCAAATAAATCGGACAGTGAATTTTATGTTCATAAACAATACGGATCACAAATGTTTGCCAAAATATCTTCGTCTGTCATCATTTGTGTGATAATAATTATATCGCACGCGTGTCTATTGATGGTTTCGATTATCATATTATAAAAATTATGCGTATCTCGCAATCGAATATTCCGATTATTGTCGATTTATTTATTCGTCGCGTTTTCTCGCGAATTTTAAATCGCGATTTATTTAATAATTTAATTGTTGATTTCGAAGTTTATTCTATCTTTTCATTTTAAATATTTCCTTTGATAATCTATACAAAATGCGCCAGTAATGCAAATACTTTTCTTTTACAATCGAAGAAACGATCAATAATTTTATTAATGACTCTTTTGATCACGATTATTTACGTTATATAAAACTTATTAAATTCTATTATTGCATATCTATTATTAATAATAAATGTTGCGTAATTAATTTTCGCTGATCAGTCTCGTCTGGACTATGTAAAAATTTTTAGTAAATTTTATATTATACGTATATTTTGGACATTTTCGTGTAATAAGTTATTCCCTGTAATAAATTATTTTGTATTAAATTTCGAATTATATTTTTATATTAAATTTGTATTATATTTTGTCATATATTTTGTAATATGTATTTAGCATAAAAATATTATGTTGGTATGAAAATTATAATAAAAATATATAAAAATAATGTTAGCTATATTAAAATGGAACATATGAATTCTTTATATTTTATATAAAGGAAGAGACTTAAGATATTTTGCAATATCTATATTTTTCGAGTCTTAATTATAAAAACCCTTCAGAAGAATCAGTGATTAATTTGACAAATTCTATACATGTATTAATAATTAAATTTTTAAATAATTTAAAAAATGATTAATAAATATCAAAGATCAGTTTACTGCTAATTAAGAAGATTGAGACAGTCTTCTCTCTGATATATACAAGGGTGAGTTTTATTTCCTGTGTCAAACTTTTTATCACTTTGAACATTACCATTGCAATTATAATAAGTAGTCAATTTTTAGATGTCGATTATTTGGATCGACCGTATCGATCCATATACAATATGTACAAGTTAAGGATTAGAATCAAATTATGTAGTATGGATTTATTATTATTACTATTATTAAAGCTACATATTATTATTATTATTATTAAATATATATATATATATTATTATATTTATTATTATTATTATTAAAGCTACGTATACATTCGATATATTAAAGCAGTAGAAATACATATTTAAAAAGACAGACTTATCCCAGACAGCACAAAGGCCAAAAGATGTCTTAAAGACGTCTAGAGGACTTTAAGACATCTTTAAGTCATCTTTTAGATGTCTTTTGGACATGTGTGCTGTCTGGGTATTTTTATGATTCATAAAATAAAATTACACAATTGTTCCATAAGAAATACATTCTTATGGAACAATTGTGTAATTTTTTTATTTTTTAAGAAGGAAGAAATTTTTTTGCTGCATACTTTTAACGTATAAATCAATAGCAAGAATTTATGAATCATAAAAATAAATGCGGTGATTTTGAAATAAAGTTTTACATAAAAAATTAAGTGTTAAATTTAGAAAACTGAATTTTTAAATATGTATTTCTACTGCTTTAATATATCTAATGTATACATCGCTTTAATAATAATAATAATAAATATAATAGTAATATATATATATATATATATATATATTTAATAATAATAATAATAATAATAATAATAATAATAATATGTCTCGCGCTGAAGAAGGATCAAAAGATGATCCGAAACGTACGTTTTTTGTTATTATAATGTGTGTTTTTTAATAAACTAATACTGAAAAAAGAAAGAAGTGTTGTTGCTTCTCTGAGCTCCAACTACCGCGCGTTGGCTCTTATGCCATTTTCTTTTTAATTTTTTAATAATAATACGTAGCTTTAATAATAATAATAATAATAAATCCATACTACATAATTTGATTCAACTTTTAACTTGTACATATTGTATGGATCGATACGGTCGATCCAAATAACTGACATCTGTGTACCGATCAATTTATTATAATTGCAGTCGGTAATCTCTCGTATGATAAAAAGTTTGACACGGGAAATAAAACTCACCCTGTATATAAATAATGTTAGCTATATTAGAATGGAACATATGAATTCTTTATATTTTATATAAAGGAAGAGACTTAAAATATTTTGCAACATCCATATTTTTCGAGTCTTAATTATAAAAACTTCAGAAGAATTAGTGATTAATTTGACAAATTCTATACATGTATTAATAATTAAATTTTTAAATAATTAAAAAAATGATTGATAAATATCAAAGATCAATTTACTGCTAATCAAAAGAAGATTTATAGAAATACGATTAAAAATGTTTTTATCCCACAGCGAAGCATTTTGTGTTTTGAAAATAAAAGATATAAATATGACAATGAATATAGAAAAATATTTATTTCATCTTCCGAATATTACAGTATCTTTCGCGATTGAATAATTTATTTACTATCAATTTACATACATAAGTATCTTGTTATACAGCGCTGGTGCTACCAGCATTTCGTGCACATAGCACGGAACAAAACCAGAAATTGTGCACATTATATATTACCCTCTGAGAACATTCATGGACCTTGGCTTTGTAGTTCACGTCCACGTTTTCAATGTCCATAGAGGAGGTATCGCTTTCAGAGATCACCTAAAAGCAGGCCATGCCATCTCTCAGTCTTCTCTCTGTTAGTGCTAATGAACAAGATATATCTGAACAACAACAACTGTCAAAGTCATTGTAATTATTACAATTCAATTTATTATAATTATTATTATTTGTAATTATTATTATATGTAATTATGTTTAAACAAAACTTTAATATTTTTTATACTTTTGGCACGTATTAATTTTTTATTTTCAATTTATTTTCTTCTGCATCTGGGATGAACCTTTGGTACAATAATGTCACACTTTTGGCCCTTATCCTTGCATAATCACGTGTTAAAAATATCAATTAATTGATACATAAGGTCCATTGAAATAATGGAGCACACAATTCCATCTGACATCCTTGACGATCTTAGCAGGTTAGTTCCTGTAGAATCTTAGCTTATAATAACACTGACACAATTTAATCGCATGTATTTTCAGAGTACAATCAGAATTTATAGATATATCCTTGTTTTAACTTTTCCCTTGCAGTCGATTCATCATTAATGTTCCTGAGGAGGAGGAGAGGAAGGACTTGGTGCGAATATGCTTTTTCAAATCGAATTGGCACATTGGTTTTACCTGGATTTCTACTGCACAGGGGAAAATCCTAAACTGAAGACATGTAATATGAAAGAATTCATAGCCCATATATTCCAGCACATACCTTTTCTGAAGCCACATGTACAGCATATTGATGCTGTGCTCGACATGTACAGCATGTATTGGAGCGATTGTGTTAAATGAGGACATGACCAATCTGGAGTTTCCCTAAAGGAAAAGTGAACGAGGAGAGAGTCAAGCAGAATGTGCCAACTGTATATTATCTCGGGTTGTAGAAGGATACAAAGTTTCAGCCGAAAACATGAGAAGGAAATAAAGAATGTTGAATGGTTTTCTGTGGTAGACTTGCCCAATACAAAGAAAGATATGACTCCTAAGGTGAAAATTGGCGTTGGTCCAAATGCATTTTTCACATGGTTGTACCATTTGTAAAGTAAGTTATAATTGAGTAATCAATCTCATTAATATATCTCTTTTATATAAAATTCATATTTATTGAAAAATTGTGTATTTTAACAATAAATAAACAACGAAAAGTTTTATATATAATATAATAAATAAATAAATTCAAATAAGAAAGCTAATGAGAATCAAGTGCAATATTTGTTTAATCAAAAATTATTTCAATCCTCTTTTGCAGGATTTTGTTTTCAATCCATTTTGAGTAAAAAAAAAATTTTATTGAAGATAATCCAAAAGAGAGTCATTTATAATAATTCTCAAAAAAAAATAAATAGTGCTTTAATTACTACACTTGGCTCTATCTGCCTATTTCCTGCTCTTTTCTCTTATCAGGCGAGTGAAGCGGTGGATTCAAACATGACTCTCGAAGACAAAGGCATAAATCGTTGGGAGAATCGAGACAGTTTCGAAGAGCAAACGACAACAGACACTTTTCCATCATTTTTCTACTTGCCCATCACAAGTAGGATGCTCTATAATTAAGATTAGCCGTCAATCAAACATCTCTCCAGCTCGTAATCGTCGCGGTACAAGTGACAATAAGAAGGACATTCTGTCGAAAGCAGCTTTTAAACGCAATCTATTTGGAGATCACGAAGAAATTCAATCGCAGGAGTCTCGCCTGAACATGATAGACAGCCCTTTAATCGTGCTCATTTTTAATCGATCCTGCGATCCAGTCGATCAAGTACGATTTAAATCACAAAGCACAATCTTGGGAAGAAGTAAAAGGTAACTCACTAGTTAAAGATGATCTCTCTTCTATTTAACTTAAAATCCCTTTAGAAGAATATATGTTATAAATAATGCATTTTAATATCTAAATTATATAAATAATATGCTTACCCCTTCTAATATATATTGGAATAACAATCCTCGATTTTATTATTAGTACTGCATGAAGAAATTGTTTTTTATCCAGATTGTCGCAAGAAAAGCCTATCAGAGGGAAATATCAAGGCATTATTGTTTGGAGAAGCCTCACGCAAATTGCAAAAAGATTTTACAACCATCTCGCCGCTTTCTTTTGTAAATCTAGAACACGACGATTCACCGCTTTTAACGAAGAATTATATAGATTATCAAGATCCTTTTGCTGCTGATTTTTTCCCTAGAGAGTTGGACGAACTTTAAATTTGATAGACAAGAAATAATGAAAACTCTGGAATCGCTATGTATATAATAATTCATGGAAAAATGGATTATACAAAGTAGGAGAAGTGATGTTAATCTGGGAAACCTTGAGGAACTTTCTATTTCTGCAGATTATGAGAAGTTATTGCACGTTTAAAACGTGTCGTTATTTCTAATTAACTAAATTAAATATTCAATATGCTTAGTTACTTCTAATATCGTTTTAAATTTGAATTAGTTTCAATTTTTGATCTTTGGTGTATATATTTTCATTACTTTATGTAGATACTGTATGTATATTATCCGATCATAAGCCTCTATCCTGCAAGGCTGTAAGATGATGACAAGTACAAATTCATGCACTTTGAGTTTGATATTATATGTAAACTGATTACGAAAAAAATCTTTCGGAAAGAAGCAGAAAGATGTTGCTTTTGTTCATGGATATCGCGCGTAAGATTTTAAAAGCATCTTCTATAGATTTGGAGTAGAATTTATTGCTTTTTATCCAAATCTTGATAATTTAGTATTTTCAATATGATAAAACAACTTTGAGAACAGGTTTCCTAAATCATGTCATACAAATAATGATGATAATCCATTTATAACTATAGAAAGGCGATTACAGCGCATAAATAATATATTGTACATTTTAGTTTTGATATCAGCACTTGCTGAAATTGTTATAGTCTTTCTTTTTTTCTTTTTTTTTTTTTAGCGAATTGACGTTAAATTAGGATTAATTAAAGTAACATTTATTAACGTATGATGTATTTGAAGGGAATATTGAGGACGATTATCAGAATACAGAGTATTAGCACAATTTGACCGATAAAATAGAGTACTTTTTCAAAGACGTGATTTCCGGCCTGCACACTTTTGACAATTTCGTTATTCAATTCAAAGACTATTTTACTTTCTTCGATAAGTTTATTTTTTGTGTCCTCGTCCAATGTCTCCGCGATTCTATTCATGGATTCGCGTAAATCGCTCTTCAATTGAAATATACTGTTTTGTCCAAAATCTGTAATGCTGTTACCATCATTCGATGGTGATGCTTTAAAAGGCGAGATCTTTTGCATGAGCTGCCGCTTTTTGCGCAGAATAATACCGCCGCTAAGAAGACCCTTGTAAAGATGATAAATGTACGCCATTAATAG
>JALHBL010000833.1:0-42500 GCA_023638675.1 Camponotus pennsylvanicus
GTTCAATTCCGTTCGATGACTGTTCATTTCCGTTCGATGACCGTTCAATTACCGTTCGATGACTGTTCAACGGGCGTTCGTTTCCGTTCGACGATCGTTCGTTTCCGTTCGACGAGCGTTTGATGACCGTTCAATTCCGTTCGATTACCGTTCAATTCCGTTCGATGACCGTTCATTTCCGTTCAATGACCGTTCAATTACCGTTCGATGACCGTTCATTGGGCGTTCGTTTCCGTTCGACGGGCGTTCAATTACCGTTCGATAGCCGTTCGACAGTCGTTCGTTTCCGTTCAATTCCGTTCGATGACCGTTCATTTCCGTTCGATGACCGTTCAATTACCGTTCGATGACCGTTCAACGGGCGTTCGTTTCCGTTCGACGGGCGTTCAATTACCGTTCGACGAGCGTTCGATAGCCGTTCGACAGTCGTTCGTTTCAGTTCGATGACCTTTCGAGCAGGGTTGATGCATTATGTTATATTATATCATGCTAAGTTGCATGGGAACATGCATGCTTTTGTCTTACGGCGCGTTTTTGGTAAAGCGATAATGATATGTCCCTATTCTAAAGTTTCGTGCCGAGACGACTGTCTCCTCACAAAGTCGCGATATGATAATATTAATATTATATTATATACCACGCTGAGTTTTATGGGACCGTACTTTTGTCTTACGACGCGTTTTTGATATGGTGATAATGCCACATCTCTACTATAAAACCTCGTGCCGAGACCTCGTTCTCTCATCAGAAAGTTCTGACCGGTGCACGAGGAAAGTGTGTAAAAGTTAAAAAAAAAATAATAATGGATCGCGTTCTTCAATTTTATGAAGACTGGAGGACAAAATTGTTGGACATATTTTGTATCGTCGTGTTAAACATGACTTTTACGTGGAAAGTAAGTATCATTTTCATGATAAATTGTTAAAAATTTGTGAAAAAAAAAATTGTGTAATAATATTTTTGATATAGTTCCAGGATGAAGTGGTGATTCCAGGATTTGTGAATATTGAGCACCGCCAGTGAGTGTGGGCGGTGCGTCGGCAGGCGCGGCAGGACCTTATGGAGACGTGGGGCGACACCCCGGAGGGCCGCCTCGATGTCGAGATAAACGGTTGGCGATACGTTGACATCTTCGATCTACGGCGGCTCTTCGAGGAAGAGCCCTACATTGAGATTATAGAAGAGGAAAATTGGATCCAGGAAGAGGTGCAGGAGCAGGAACAGGAAGAGGAAAGAGGAGTGGAGGAACAGGAATGGATCGATAGATGTTTTTTTTATAAATCTTATCGTAATATACTTCTATTAACACATCAATTTTTTTCTGTTGCAGGAGCGGCATCCCTTTAGCCCGGCGCATCGCCCCCTCCCCCTTATATATATATTTTTTATTTTATATCATTATTATTATATTATTATTATTATTATTTTTTAAATTTTTATTTTATTATTATTATTATATTAAGCATATACACACACACACACACACACACACACACACACACACACACAAAATTGTATAATACACACATTTTAAAATAAATTTTTATATTTTAATTTAAAAAAAAAGTGTATTTATTTACGCTCCTCTCCTTGCGTTCCCATCCCTTGCGTCTCTATCTCTCTTGCGCTAGTTATAAGTATAGCGATATCGTTCTCTATCACATTCCTCATTATTCTCGCGATATTATCGTTCTCTTTCGTACGCGCTATCGTTCTCTCTTGCGCTAGTTGTAAGTCTCGCGATATCGTTCTCTCTCTCGCACGCGTTGTTCTCGCGCTATGATTCTCTCTCGCACGCGCTTAAGTCTCGTGATATTATAGTTCTCTTTCGTATGCGTTCTCTTTGCGCTATCGTTCTCTCTCGCACGCGTTGCTCTTGCAATATCGTTCTCTTTCGTACGCGTTGTTCGCGATATTATCGTTCTCTCTCATTCATATGCTCGTCGCTATCACTCACTCACTTACCTTTGCGTCGTCCTTCTCCCACCTATGCATCATCTTACAATGGGTCATCCTTGTCACACGTTGAGGTCATCCTTGTCACACGTTGATGCCATCCTTGTCGCACTGTCCTCTTCATACACTTAGCGCTATCCTTTTCCCACACGTAGCGCTATCCTTCTCACACCACCGTCTTCTTTCCGCGGATCCCCCTTCTCCTCGCGGACCCCCTCGTCCATCGCTCGAGCCGCGGATCCCCCCTTCCCGCGCGGACCCCCTCGTCCATTGCTCGCGCCGCGGATCCCCCTTCTCCGCGCGGACCCCCTCGTCCATCGCTCGCGCCGCGGATCCCCCTTCCCCGCGCGGACCCCCTCGTCCATCGCTCGCGCCGCGGATCCCCCTTCCCCCGCACGTGACGTCACCCCCGCACGTGACGTCATCATCCCCCGCATGTGACGTCATCATCCCCCGCATGTGACGTCCCCCCCGCGGTTCCCCATTGCCCCTCACCCCCCCCTCGGAGCCCCTGGGTTAGAACTCTCCTAGTCTTACTACTGGTAAACTATACAATAAACCTGGTCGCCTCCGTAAAATGATTCAGGAATATGTAGAAGATATTACTGATTTTTTGTGTACCAATCTTTCATTGCTAACTGCTCATATTTCAATCATAAGGTGACCTTGTTCCTGATAATGATTCCGTATGAAAGTTTTACTTAATTCTTCGTGATATTACTGAAATTATTTTGTGTAGGCAAATACAAAACGAAATCCATAGGATATTAAAAGAAAGAATTGCTGAACATCATCGTTTGTATGTTTCTCTTTTCCATGATACTTTAAAATCTAAACACCATCATATGATTCATTATCCATCAATTTTACCTCAGTCTGGTGCTCTTGTTAATTAAGCATGTGATCGATTTGAAGCCAATCATCAATCAGCTGTGCAAGATGCTAAAGCTACTCGTTCTAGGAATAATATTGCTTACACTTTAGCTTTGAAACAACAACTTCGATGCGCTTATCAATTTATGATTCGAAAGAGACTTCATATTACACTAGAAGTAGGGCTTGAAGAAAAACCAGATTATACTTCAGCATTTCTTCCAATAAGTTTTTCTAATGGCTTTACGCAACATATTTTTGTCATTTTTAAAGGAACTTTATATGAAAAGGGAATGTGCGTAGCAATAGGAGTGGATAATGATAATGGGCCTCAATTTGGTATTATTTCCTCTATTCTAGTATATATATATATATATATACATGCAACGCTAAACAAATACATTCAATAAGAAAAAAGAGGCGTTGACCAAAACTGTCTCTTTTAAATTGCATAGGAACGCTAAAAAGCTTTGTTATTAATTTAGCTGTAGCTACAAAAATAAGTTAGCTGTGATATCTACAATATATTGACATATTATCTCGCTGCTGCAGTTACAATCAGCAGCTATGTTTTTCACAAAAATTGTTCTAGCTGCAGTATTAAAACTCATATTTATCCAATGCAGTGATTAATATCTAGTAGTAGGATTTAGATTTTCTAGCAGATATTGCTAGAATGTTACTGCTGTAAATTCTATCTGTGACAAACGATATTCTATCAGATACAAAAAATAACGATAAATTTTGGTTGCCTTTTTTTTTTTTTTTTGGTTTTCCGCTTGGGAGGGCAGAAGAAATGCAGGATTCCAGACCCCTTCCCACTGGAAAGGGGATCGGGACCCGTCCTTATGCACACCCCCCGAACCAGCATCGGGGGGTAGTGTGGGGCTCTCCCACCTTCGGCGGTGGGCTTACCCACTAAAACCCCTGCCCGGGTGGGGTCAATAATAGACCCCATTGGAAAACCTCCTCGTTGCCCATCCCAGTTCAAGGGGAACCGGAAGCCATTACTTCCCTTGGACTGGAGGCTTCAGCACCGCTTTGCAGTGCATAACTATGTGCTGGATACTCCTTGCTGTATTTCACTATTTTACTAATTTAGAATTAATGATTTCTTTCTTTCTCTGTTTCAGACGCAAGCCGCAAAGAACATCAACTACCCGGCATCATCACGGGGACCTAGGATCGTCCTATGAGAAAGCCAAGGAAGGACGAATATGGAGCTCGCAAAGGTATTAAGTAGGTATACATACATACATATACACCAACTAACTACTTGCTATATTCTTATACAGGGTGTCCTAGACCACCCGTACACCCCTTTTCTTTCAAAAACTAAGCATTTTAGAGAAAAACGTTTTCGACAAAAGTTGTATGGTTTCGAGGGGGCCATAAGATGGTACCATTGGTTTGACATTGAAGAGTCATTTGAAGGTCACGTGAAGGTCACTTCAATTTTTTTAAATGGAACACCCTATATATTTTTGCACATTCTTGTAGCTTATCTCGATAGCTTTCCAAAACACTATAATTAAGTACCTTTTCGTTAAGTACTTTTTGAGTTATGAGGCTTGAAATAATTTCTTAATTTTACATAAACCGTAAAATATCTTGTAAAATATTTATTTTTCGATTATCTTACCTTAATACTTTTACGTACAAAATAATGAGAGGAATCAATTGGTGTAAAGAAAACACATAGTTGTTTTGAAGAAAAAATATGTAATTTGCAATTAACAATTCCATATTTTTTCTTAAAAACAACCATGTGTTTTCTTTACTCCAATTGATTCCTCTCATTATTTTGTACATAAAAGTATTAAGGTAAGATAATTGAAAAACGAATATTTTACGATTTATGTAAAATTAATAAATTATTTCAAGCCTCATAACTCAAAAAGTACTTAACGAAAAGGTACTTAATTATAGTGTTTTGAAAAGCTATCGAGATAAGCTACAAGAATGTGCAAAAATATATAGGGTGTTCTATTTAAAAAAATTGAAGTGACCTTCACGTGACCTTCAAATGACTCTTCAAGGTCAAACCAATGGTACCATCTTATAGCCCCCTCGAAACCATACAACTTTTGTCGAAAACGTTTTTCTCTAAAATGCTTAGTTTTTGAAAGAAAAGGGGTATACGGGTGATCTAGGATACCCTGTATATACACATATGCACACACATACAAATCCATTTACACACACACACACACACACACACACACACACACACACACACACACGTACGTACATACATTCGTACTATCGTATTATTTACACTATATACACTATACATATACATACATACAACCACCTATATTGTGCCCGTAGGCTACCTCTATATACATATATACATTCACTGTCTAAGTATCTGGGTTATTTCTAACTGACAGAGAACGAGATCGTGATCTTTGTGCTTGTCTAGCTCTTTCCTCGTTTTCCTTGATTAGCATTACTCTTTTGGAGAATGCTATCATGGCTTTCCATGCTTCTTTTGAGTCTAACATTTTCTTTATGATCGTTGGTAAGTCAAGATCTATACCAATAACACGAGTTAGGGTGTCTCTTTCATCTCTCCACCTGGTACAAGATGAAATTGTATGTTCAGGAGAGTCTATGATTCCTTCTCTACAGGACATACACAATGGGGACTCTGCTTTCTGAATACGGTCTAAATATGTCCCGAAACAGCCATGACCGGTTAAAATTTGGGTCAAATGAAATTCTGGGCTGCCGTACCTGCGATCAAACCATTCATGAAAGGATGGTAGGATGGCATTTACCGTTCTCGTACCAAATTTATTGGTATTAGTGAGTTTAATTAACCATTGTCATTAATAAGTTTTCTTCTTTTTTAATTTCAGCCGCGTTTCTGGGGGAGTATTCCCCAAGCCTGTGTAGATCTCTCACACGCTCGTAGACTCGTCTCCGATAATCCTCTTGCAATGAGACAGGAGGAATGCGGGCTAATAGTGTTGCAGCTTCTAATGAGACTGTGCGATATGCACAGATAACTCGATTACAAATCAGTTTCAGACTCTGATCCATTTTATTGAGCATTCTTCTATTTTTGTATAGGTATGAAGACCAGACTGGAGCACCATATAATAAGACTGATAAAGTTACATTGCTAAATAACTTCCTTTTCGACTCGCAGGGGCCTCTCAGGTTAGGCATGAGACCCGTTAAAGCTCCAGTAATTTTAGATGTCTTAGCTATAGCGTAATCAAAGTGCGGGGTAAAAGTAAGTTTACGATCTAAGATTACGCCCAAATATTTCAATGAATCAGTAATCTTTACATCATCTTTATCTATAGTGAGAACACTTTCAACTGTACTTCGGGGTTTTCGTGAGAAGACCATGATCTCTGTTTTATTAGTTGCTACATTGAGTCCAAGTCTACGAATCTCATTCAGTAATCTGTGCGCTTGCAGCGACGCTTCCGACAGAGCCTCTCTTACATTCACCGAGGATGTCAGGATGAGTGTATCGTCCGCGTAACACAGAAGAGATGAATGTCTTTCAAGCGGTTTATGAAGAATCGCGTCATATCCGATGTTCCACAACAGGGGTCCTAGAAGAGACCCCTGGGGAACACCGGATTGTATAGAGCGAAATTCAATTCCTGTCTCCGTTGGCTATAGGATGACTCGTTGATAAAGATAGGAGTCAATTACACAGGCCCACGAAAAAAAAAATTTGTTTGACTATGAATCAGAACATAGTATTCCCATGTATTTTTCGACGCTGAATCCGAATCCGATGTCCGTTTTATCGTATCACGTCAGGTTTAAGGGCAATTCAAGGTCATATCGTTGAAAAGCGCATTAATGAGGCCAAATATTGTATCTTCATGTTTTTGAGGTTGCTAAATCCAAATCCGGTGTCCATTTAACCATATCACGTCGAGTTCAAGAATATATCAAAGTTGAATCACGAGAGAAACGCTGGAAGGAGAATGACCTATGATGAAATACCGTGAATCGTCTCATTTTTCATCATGTACCCGCAAACAGGCCGAAGGCCTTCGAATCTAATCTCAAGCTCTGAGACCTTAAGCGCTATAACCACTAGACAGTCAGGAGGCCTCAGAATTTAACCTCAAACTCTGAAACCCTAAGCTCCCTTACCCCAGACAGGTTGAAGGTCTGAGAGTCTAACCTCGAGCTCTAAGACCCCAAGCGACTTTACTCCCAAACAACCCAAAGGCCTGAGAATTTGACCTCGAGGTTTAAGACCTCAAGCACCCTAATCACCAGACAGGCCGAAGGCCTGAAAATCTAATCTGTAACTGTAAGACCCCAAGCACCCTAACCTCCAGACAATCGTCTCATTTTCATCATATATCCTAGTCTGTACTGGGGAAACGTGGCAAAGGATTTTTGATTTTGTGAATGTGACATAACATAACCAAGAAGTTCATGGTTAATGTACCCAGAATCGTGATTTCCCTGATTTTAATTCTCTCAATGTTTATGATCTTCTTTTTTTCCTTACTTTTTTGTCTTCAAATGACCTGTGTAGTGGATTCCTTTTTTGTTTTTTCTCATCAATATTACTTTCTCTTTTCAACATCCAACAGAAGTCCGCCATCATATTTATATCCCATCGACCCTGATATCGTCGTTCCATTTCTCTTATGTCTTGGTGAAAACGTTCTCCTTGTTCTTCGCTATAATCTCCGAGATTCTGAGGAAAGTAATCTAGATGTGAATGGAGAAAGTGTAACTTGTAATTCATCAAGCAACCCAATTGTTTGTAATTCTGAAGCAAGTCGTCAACTAGTTTCCTGTAGTTCTCGCTTTTATGATTACCTAAAAAGTTTTCCACTACATCTTTGAAGCTAAGCCATGCTGCCTTTTCTTTATTGTTCATCTTATCAACGAATGTTGCATCATTTAAGAGTTGACGGATTTGTGGCCCGTCAAATATACCTTCTTTTAATTTAGCGTCTGATATTCCTGGAAATTTCATTTCTATGTACGAAAAACATTCACCTTCTTTATTCAATGCTTTGACGAACTGTTTCATTAAACCAAGTTTTATGTGGAGAGGAGGGAGGAGAACGTTTGATGGCTCTACTAAAGGCTCTTTAATGATGTTATTCCTACCTTTCTCTAACACATCTCTAGGAGGCCAGTTAGCTTTTACATAATGGTTCTCCCGGTCTCTGCTATCCCACAAGCATAGGAAACATGGATACTTTACGAATCCTGATTGTTGACCCAATATCATGGTGAGGATTTTGAGATCACCACAGATTAGCCAGTTGTATTCCTTGTATTTTATCTTATTCAGTACTATCTCGATATTCTTATATTCTTCTTTCAGAGTTACTGAATGTGCTATAGGTATTGGAGCATATTTGTTAGTGTTATGTAATAATACTGCCTTCAAGCTCCGTTTAGAAGTCTATAAATAGTCTCCATTCATCGGCTTTGTATACATCCTTCTTCAGTTCGTCCATCAATCCCTTAACATTGTGACAATAGACGAGACCAGTGTCTGCTGAGAAATATTGTCTGAAAGGTTTATCTCTGTCTCGGTAGTGTGAACTTTTTGTACCTTTCGTCAGTAAATTTTTTTCTTTCAGCCTCGAAGCAAGTAGCTCAGCTCCTTCTTTAGATAGCCCCAGCTCCTCTTACTAGATCATTCAGTTCTTTCTGATCAAAACATCCTTTTTTCTTCTCTTGTTGCCCTGCGGGCAAAAATTCATCATCGCTTTCATCTGCCACTTTACTCTCAACCTCAGAAGTTTCATCGATTTCTAATTCACTTAGCAAAGAAGAAATATCGCTTTCTTGATCGTCGTTACTTTCTTTTGTTGGAACCATAAACGGCTTCGTTACACTCGAGACACTTGCATACACAATCTTGTGGATATTTGATGAGTTGAAACCACGGGTGTTTGTCATACAAAAATAGCAATCCTCTTTACTTCACTCCAAATCATGGGTTTTATGAATTTTATTGGAGTTCTGTTTTTCCTGTATCGTGTGAACATTGCTCTACATTTGTTACATATCAATTGTGGTAGTCAATCCTGCTTATCGTCAATCACTCTGCATTTAAAGCATTCTTCATACGTTTCTCTCAAATCATCATTAAATCGTTGGAGATTCTTTTTCAAATTGTATTCTCCACAAACATTACAGAAAGAGTTTGATCTGCCGTTACAGTTATGTTGATTGTGAGAGGATTCTCCTGTACATGGGATTATGATTTTGATGAGCCATAGATGTATGAAGAAACCCGCACGTTAGGGATCCTGTTCCGATCGCAGGTGAGTCCGCCGTCCTAGGGGTGATAACCCTCATACCTCCCTAGGTCTAAGTATGAGGGCTTTCCGACTTTGACGAGGACAAAGTCAACTCGTCGTCGGACACACTACGGCATCATTCTCACACCCTAACGCCCCCCTGCAGGGCAGCGCGCCTTCGCTGGCTTCGTTACTCCAGAGAATCGGAAAATGGATCATTCTACACATCCTTCATTGAGGCAGTTGTCACCATTTCCAGCATCCTCTGGGGCAGCAGGCATTCTATATGCACGCACACACACACACACATACACACACACACACACGAACACACGTACACACGCACGCACATACAGACCTCATGCACTCGCGCACTCATGCAAACGCCGGCGTTAGCGTACACACACAAAAGTGTGTGTCTGGTTAAAAAAGCTCAAACACGCTTATTTAATGATTTACTCACTGATTTTTTAAAGATATAAATCGTTACTGAACGTTCCAAAAAATTTATTCTCAGGCCTTTGGGTTGTTTGGGAGTAAAGTCGCTTGGGGTCTTAGAGCTCGAGGTTAGACTCTCAGACCTTCAACCTGTCTGGGGGCGCTTTTCAACGATATGACCTTGAATTGCCCTTAAACCTGACGTGATACGATAAAACGGACATCGGATTCGGATTCAGCGTCGAAAAATACATGGGAATACTATGTTCTGATTCATAGTCAAACAAATTTTTTTTTGTAGGCCTGTGTTATCCTTCGTAGATATTCTGAAATATTCTTTGTACATAACGCAAATCTAATTGTTTTCCAGGGTAAGGAATTAAATGCGTTCTCTATATCTAAACTCACGGCTACAACTGCAGAGTCGTTGATGAACGCATTCTCGACAATTTCCACAACATGGCGAAGCGCATCAACAGTGGACTTGCCCTCAACGAATCCATACTGATTCGATGAAAGGGTATAACAGGGATTTTCATGCATCCACATGTTGAGTCTTTTACATATTATGCGCTCAAACGCTTTTCCTAGCTCGTCCAATATGCAGATTGGGCGAGATTTAGGGATACCAATTTTAGAGGTAGTACCCGGTTTAGGTATCAAGACCAACCTAGCGATCTTCCAGACCAAAGGGAAAACACTATCCCGCAAGCATTTATTATAATACAATGTCAGGGAGTTTATAAAGCAATCCGGAAGGAGCTTCAGCACCCTGTCCGGAATGCCGTCCGGGCGAGGCGTCGCTCCCTTAAGAGGCCTTCTACGTAGCTCATATTCAACTTCAGATGGGGAGATATCTCATTGTTCCTGCCACTGGAAGTTGGGCCATGACGTTGTAGGGTCATGTGTGCGACCGGAAGGGAAAAGTTTATTTAGTATTCTTTCCCTGTCTTCTTGACAGAGCAACTCCGTCAAAGAGGGAGAGGCCTTTCTAAGTTTGCCCATCATTATCTTAAAGGGGAGTTCCCAAGGATTCTCATCGATAAGTCTGATGAGTTCACTCCAGGCTTCAGATTTTGCCTTGCGAATACTACAGCGTAAATCAGATTTGGCTGTCTTAAATCTGTCTCTTAGGTCTAATAGCCTAGACTCATTAAAATCTCTAGAATTCCGTTTTCCTTGATATCTCATCCACTGCCGACGCGCATGTAGGGTATCTGCACGAAGGGAGGCAATGTGATCATTCCACCAGTATGTGGATTTAGCCTTGCCTCTACTTCTTTTCCTCTTAGCAGAAAAGTCGGCTGCTTCAGCAAGAATTTTTTTAATGTGGAAGGAGATCATATCAGCATTTTGAGTCTCGTCAGTTAACATGTCAAGGATTTCAGGATTATGTAAGTACGGCACGAAAGTCCTCTTCACACAATGTTGTCCAAGACCAGTTTTGAAGTTGGAAATTATTTACAATGTGCAGATTATTATTTACATTGTTAATCCTATTATTTACATTATTAGCTCTACTATTAATCCTACTATTTACGTTATTTCTATTCTCCGCATGATATCCAACATAAAAGGAGATATATTTATGATCGGAAAGAGTTACTGTATCCTCAATCACCTCCCAGTTAGATATGTGCGGAACAAGTGACGCCGAGGCTAGTGTTATATAGACCACTGAGCATCCCTGCGGACGCAGGTAGGGATTGTACCCGAATTGATCACGCAGAGATCTTTTTCATTTATCCATTCTTCTAGTAATCGGCCGCGCCAATTATATCCAAGAGAGCCCCAGAGAGGGGATTTTGATTTTAGGTCACCAGCAATAATCATCGGTTTCCGCGTCGTAGTTATAATATCGGATAAGCAATCTAAGAACTCAAGCGCTCTCGTTCTATCAGTATTTGGAGAGAGATAGCAGGATATAATGGAGACTGTCCCGATCTCTACCATCACTATGCCATTAGCACTTATCTTTGGAATCAGTAAAGAGCCGCAGGTTTCAGGGCGATAATATACGCCTGCTAAACCACTTTCATCGAAAGCCAATTGACTATTTGGATTTCTGAGGTAGGGTAATTCAGAAATAACAAATAGCTATATCTTTCTCAAGTATATATTGCATTAGGAGATCTAATGCTCGTCTACTTCTATTCAAATTGCATTGAATGATCTTCATTTGTAGATTTTGAAGGGGAAGCCGGCCTCCGATCCGACTGTTGATTTGTGTATTCCCGTAGCGCCACAACGGAAGGAGCCCATTCGGTGTCTGGAAGGCAATCCGTCACTCGCACAGAGAGCGCACTTCGCCTCATTTGTGCAACGAATTGCTTTATGATCTTTTTCACCACATCTAAAGCATGTATGTGATCTATCAACTTCAGATATACATGCTGATTGATGATGTCCAGGATACCAGCATCGGAAGCACCGAGGAGTGCTAGGTTTCTGGAGCTCCAATCGAGCAACCGTCCAACCCAAGGAAACTTTACCAACCTTAGACGCCTTTATGGCAGCAGCTAGCGGACATTTCACTCATGTCATATAAAGACCATTCCGCATTGGTGTAATAGGAGTAACTTTGACTTCAGGGCCTCCACAACCACCAGTCTTAGCAATGCCGGTAATAATATCCGATGCATTTACCGATTCGTCAAATCCTACTACACGAATCTCACCCAGTGTTTCAGGTCTTGTTACAGTGGCCATTTCGCCAAGCACATCTGCAGCACGTCTACGTAATTCCTCGGCTACTCCTTTACTATTAGCCCCAGGCACCTCTATGAGTACCGCGCCACTAGCCGTCTTTTTCACCTTAGTATTACTTATTCCAATTTCTTTGAGCGGAATGATATTTCTGAGTTTTGTAAGTGCATCCGCGTATGAAAAATTATCCGTTTTCCCTTTAATGACGACGGCACATGTTTTTGGGATCTTCTTCTGTAGTAGTTGTATTGCACTCTTCTCTGTAGGAAGGGAACTGTGTAATGCGTCATCTCCTTTATCCTTTCTCATACCGCGATCTTTTTTATCAGACTTTTCCTTATCTTTATCCTTGCCTGCCTTTTCCTGCTTTCTCCTCTTTGTCACATTCCTTTTCCTTCTTTTTTCCACATTCTTCCAATACGAGTCTTCACCTCTGCTAGTTGTATACACAATCTTCCTATCTTCTTCCTTACGGCTCCCTTTATTGTTACTGTTATTCTTCTTCTTTTTTCTAATTTCTTTTTCTTTTATTTTAGATTTCAGGACATCGCAAAAACTACGAGAGGCTCCAGGAATTCCAGGACCACCCAAGGATCCAGGATCAGGACCAGCGGGGTCTCCAGGGCCAAGAGTACAAGGAGCATCGCCAGGGACATCCCCAGGGATATCTTCAAGGACGTCCGGGGTACAGAAATCCGATTTATTTTCAGGTAAATTGGATATACAGGTATTTAGGTTAGAAACAATTGTAACTTTTCTGGAAGGATTAACTTCTTCTATTTTCTTAATTATAGGTTTACCAGCCACTCCGTGCGATTTTTGGTGAGAGGCCACACAGGAGGAAGGAACCTGAGGTACAACCGTTTTAGTTTCTAGTAAGCATATCCTATTTTTCATATTGGTAATTTCGTCTATTATATTTTTAGGTATATCATCAGTTTTTATATTTCCTGCGCCACGAACAGGAAACGTTGCTGTATTTCGCATCACTTTACGAGAGCAGGAATCCTTTTGCGGTAAGTTTATCATTTTTTCAAATTTGTTAATTTCTTGCCTAAGTTGTATAATTCGTTTTGTGCGGCTAAATAGTCAGCTGCTAATCTAGCATTTCTAATTTGCAGCTGATCATGATTGTCAGGTCTTAGGGAGTAGTCCTGCATAATGCGAAAGCATTCCTTGATCAGCTCGATACATTCTTTGACATATTTGCTCATGACACCTTGCATGTTACTTCGTTTTCTGATTAATTCGATGTCTGCCCAGTCCATCGCAAGGGCAGCAAGATTTGTGGTGGTAAGATCTCTAAGATTTTCAACATCCACAATAGAATGAATCTGCGGAGCAATTGGCGACAGCCTCTTCTTATTAACTTTCTTTTTCTTAGATACGCCGTCTGTATCCATTTCCGATTGTAATGTGGTTCCTGCGTCACCAGTAGAGATCATCAGGGAAGAAAGGATCACTGTTTGAGAGGGAGGAGGGACCATCTCATCTTTGATGGTATGTTCTAGTATTCTTGTTTTTCTAGATCGTAACCTGCGAGTAATGCAAGCATCCGATTCTTCGTCTGTGATTTGGAGGAGTTCACAAGACGACGCTTGCTAGTCACTGGTTTAATAGTATCCATTGTTGTTGTTGATGTACTATCATTTATTTCCCAGCGGATTCCAGGTTTACGGGGGAAATCACCTTCCGCAGTTAGAGTAACATCGAGATCAGCCTCGATGCTTTTTTTTTTTTGGTTTTTCTTTCGGAGGGCAGGGGAAATGCCGAGTCCCGGTCACCTCCGATAGGAGAGAACCGGGACCCATCTTTAAGCACGCCTCCCGGTACCAGCTACCGGGGGGTGTGTGGGACTCTCCCGCCTCCTGCGGCGGGCCTACCCACTAAAACCCCTGCCCGACGGGGCCCCTGTAAATGGGGGCCCGTTGGAAAAAACTTCCTCAAGTTGTCCTGTGTTCAAACCCCGGGGGAACCGGGAGCCATTACTTCCCCGGGGGTTGAAGGACGCCAGCGTCTTGCACATAAATGTGCATTCCTATTGCTGGTTTAATCTAATTGTATGTTTACAGTTTATATGTATAGCGATTTTATTCTCGTAATTAACTAAGAGGAGATATCATCTAATCTAGTGAGATAGTACTCACATATGCATACGCGCACAGACATGTACTCACGCACACGCACACACACGCACCCCATATGTATATACATTCACGCATCCATCTTCATGCATCTATATTTTCATATCCATGCATCTTCATATTTACATTATATATACAGCTACAGTTATAAGTATCATGTATCATAGCATTTTCACGCATACGTATCTTTATCACAATATACATCGAGACATATATATCTACTCTCCAACTTTCATTTCACTATGCATATATGCACACATTGATATATGCCCACATATACACAGTGACTCCTGATACATATATTTCCTTCCTATTTAATCATGATCAGTGCTGCTTCTGATGTCTAAGGATCTTGATCGGGTTCGACGAGCTTGTCTGACTCTTTCCTCATTTTCTTTTGTTAGGATAATGCGTCTACAAAATGTGGTGAAAGCCACCCACTTTTCTTTGGACTCTAATATCCTTTTAACAATTGCCTCGAGACGAAGGTCATCACCAATTATAGTCGTAAAAGTGTTCCTTTCATCTATCCATCTGGAGCAATCTGCAATTGTGTGATCTACCGTATCTATTATGTTCTCGTTACACGCAAGACACAGTGGAGTATCCGCCTTTTGTATTTTATCAAGATAGTAGCCAAAACATCCATGGCCAGTTAAGGCTTGCGTTAGATGGACTCCAGCAAGCCATGTTTTCTATTCAGCCATTGTGTAAAGAAGGGTAATATTGCATTAACCGTTCGAAGACCATATTTAGTATTATTTAAGCGGGTTTGCCACTGTCGCATCAATAGTAATTCTTCTTCTTTTTTTATTTCTTTAGCTTTCTTTGTAGAATATTCTCCGTTTGTATATAGATCTCTTACTCTTTCATATGTTCGCCTACGACACTCGATGAGCAGTATAGCAGGTGGAACACGAGCCAGAAGAGATGCAGCCTCTAAGGACAGTACGATATCCACAGCAAATTCTGTTAACTACAGGCCAGCTCGATGCTAATAGGATCACCAGGAAAATCGTCGGGGTTTACAACACATTCTATAGACTCCGGATGTCTCATATCGAGACAGTAAGTACTCGTTTCTCGCTCCGGCGTTGACTCCCCCGGGGGGGGGGCCGATAAGCTCACCCCCGGAGGGGACAACCCCCGATACACTTCTTTCCGCAGATGTATGCGCGGAAGTTCCCGGTTGCACCTCAACAGAATTAATATCCCGTTCGTCGGACATCCGGTATTCGATCATGATGACCGTCGATGCAACGCTTTGTTGCCTTTCCTCCTCCTCAGCAGTAGCGGTAGTAGAATTGTTTTTGTTTAAGGAATTCATTGTGGCAGATATTCAGAATTAACGACGGTTCGCCCATCATGGGAGCTCTACCACGGTAGGGCTACTTCCCCGCCGATACAAAGGACCTAGTGACAATGGACGACAACCGAGAAGCGGCTTTCGGGTGGCCAACCCTAGGCGTCCATAGTGACTCTATGAAAAAGGTTCCTGGAGAGGGCCAGGTCCACAAATGATGATAAAGGTTTTACGTCCCCCCTATCGAATGGGCCCCGCCGATCCGAATAGCGAGAAACCCAGACCTCGGGCTAGACGATGCCAGGATTTACCCTACCCGACTTCGGGTATGAGGAAATACTGGCCAGGTAATCTTCCATACACGCGCCCAGTTACCCGGTTTCAACCCCGGCATAGGCTCCGCAGCGGAGAGGGAGCGGTCTTCCCACATTAAACATAGCCCTTCAGGCGGTCTTTGCCTGGACAAGTCCAGGACTTATGTACCCGCATCTTCCAGGCCAGAGGTTAGGTACAGACTTCACCCCTCCACCGCGGTCGGGGGGCTACTACTCCTCCCCTTGGTTAGTCTACCGGGAATATCCACCGGGACCGGTCGCGTTCCATTCACACACTCACTAACACACACACGCACACAATGGGAACGTCCAGTTTGACCACGTTCGGATTGACCACAGCCAATTATATCGACCTATGCCTAGGGTAACCAGCAACGATAACCAATCAGAGATGGCTGTGGTCAATCCGAACGTGGTCAAATTATATCCACTCGCACACAATAGCTATTCGATAGAAGGTTGCCACCCTTACGAAGAAATAGAGGGGGATACATGGGACAATGGGAAGGAAAGAAGGATGGAGTATCAGGGTAGGGGGAAGGCGCCAGGTGCGCCATTCATTCATCCACGCTCACATTCACACACCAGGAGTTAGAAGGGATATATGGGTAGGTTGATGGGATCAAAAGAAGAAAGAATAGAGACAGAGAAGAGGAAGAGAAATGAGTCGGGGCGTTTTCCCGCCCCTAACGGCACTCGGTGGGCCGAGCATTTGAAGTCAGGGTTTGCCATCTCCTATCCGCATTAGGCCAGAATGCCCGGAAGGAGCGACACCCCCCTTCCTCCCCTTTCGGGGAGGAAGTGCAATGCGCGCTCTTGGTCAGTCCCCCCGGCTCTCCGGGCCCTCCCGACGCGAAAGCGTCGAAGTGGGGGCCCGAAGGACCCACCGGGCCCCCCCCCCGACACCTAGGTGTCGAAGTGGGGGGCCCAATGGGCCCGGAGAGCCAGGGAGGCCTAAGCCCCTCCACCTCGTCAAGGTGGCGCGCCCCCGGAGGGGTGGTTGCGACATCTTTTTTTTTTGATGACCCTGGGGAAATGCTTTATGCATACCCCCGCCCTCGGGGGAGGGACGGGAGTTATGCGGGACTCCCGGCGAAGCCGCCGGTTTACCCGCTAAAACCCCAGGGATGGCCTTCCGCGCGTCTGGAGGGGCAGGCGGGGACCCGGGACTGGCTGATGCAATTCATCGGCATCCCCGACTGTGGATCCCCTCCGCGCTTGGGGCCCAGCGGTCTTTCGGTACTAACCGCCAGACCTCCATCCCGGGGGAAGGCTACGCCCCCCTCCTTCCAAACTATGGGCGGACGGGGCCATACCGTCCGCCCACCTTCCTCGTGGACCCGCTTGCTCGCTTCGGGCCCCCACCCTAGGCGACCGGATCCAGAGAGAATCGCGCGTAGAGGGGGCGTCTGATGGCGACGCCCCCCTCGCGCGCACTCCAGGGGGGATTCTCGGTCCCCCCTGTGCTGCAAACTCCGCCCACAATTGTATGGGGGCTGGAGGGAGCCGTAGCTCCCTCCCCTCTTGCAACACCGAGCATATGGTGTCGTGAGGAGGGGGAGGATGAAGCGATTAAGCTCCCCTCCCACCTCCTCGCCATCCCGTTTGGGTGCACTAATTCTCGCGAAAAAAGGAGAGAGACTACGGGGGTGGCGTAACGTCGCCTCCCCCTGCGTCTCAGCTCTCCCGTGTCGGGGGGAGGATGGCCTCCCCGGCTAGCGCGAGCCTCCTACTCCTTCTGATCGTAGGAGCCGGAGTGCCCTCCCCCCGACTAGCGCGAGCCTCCTGCTCCTTCTGTTCGTGGGAGCCGGAGGGGGGACGGAGGGGGTGTTGATACACTTCCCCCGTCATCCTCGGGCTCCCCCTCCTCTTCGCTGTCCTCTGCAGCCGCTGCCGCCACCTCCGCTGGTGCTGGTGGCGCTGCAATTTCCTGACGGCGGATGCGTTCCGCCCTATCCTTTTGCAGCACCACCTCCTCGCAGAAGGTGACGACCGCTCTGCAAACCTCCTCGCTGCCGGTCATCTTTGCGACTAGAACCGGCAGCGAGAGGTCCTCCCCAGCCACCGCCCTGAGCGCACGGCGCTGCACGCACCACGCCTCGCAGAACTCGAGGGTGTGCTGCGCCGTGTCGCACAGGACGGGGCAATGGTGGCACGCCGTAGTAGGTTCCCAGTTGATTTGACGCAGGTACTTGCCGAAGCAACCATGCCCCGTCAAGACCTGCGTCAACCGGAATGTTACCTCCCCCTGAGCCCTGTCGACCCATTCGGAAAGACAGGGCCGGACGGGAGGGTCCCGTTAGCGCACGGTGCGATAGCGCACCAACCCGATAGCACACGAAAAATTGACACAATTCCCGATAGCGCACCAACCCGATAGCACACGTCCCGATAGCACACAAAGTAAATCGCGCACAATCCCGATAGCGCACCAACCCGATAGCGCACCAACCCGATAGCGCACCAACCCGATAGCGCACGGATTCACTTTGCAACTTTTCACGCGAAGCGAGGGGGACGGGGTGGGTGCGGGAGGGGGGCCGAAGGCCCCCCTTGCACCCCCCCCCCCCGTGTGTGTGTGTGTGTGTGTGTGAGAGAGTGCGTGTGTGAGGGGATAGTGCTTTCGTGCGCTATCGGGTCGGTGTGCTATCGGGATTGTGCGCGATTTACTTTGTGTGCTATCGGGACGTGGGCTATCGGGTTGGTGCGCTATCGCACCGTGCGCTAATGGAAGCCATCGGGCCGGACGGCTTCCCACCGTGCGCTAATGACCCGCTGTGCGCGGGTCGGAGAGGTGATCGTTCGAGTGAGTCCCGATTGCGCACATTCCCGATCGGACACAGCGAAATTTCCCGATCGGACACAGTCCCGATCGGACACAGACCCGATCGGACACGGACCCTATCGGACACAGGCCCGATTGGACACAGTCCCGATCGGACACAGTCCCCATCGGACACAGTCCCGATCGGACACAGACCCGATCGGACACAGACCCGATCGGACACAAGCCCGATCGGACACATACGGTTGCAATCGGACACAGTCCCGATCGGACACAGACCCGATTGGACACAGTCCCGATCGGACACAGTCCCGATCGACACAAACGATCGGACACAGACCCGATCGGACACAACCCCGATCGGACACATACGGTTGCAATCGGACACAGTCCCGATCGGACACAGACCCGATCGGACACAGTCCCGATCGGACACAGACCCGATCGGACACAGACCCAATCGGACACAACCCCGATCGGGCACATACGGTTTCAATCGGACACAGTCCCGATCGGACACAGACTCGATCGGACACAGGCCCGATCGGACACAGTCCCGAAGTCCTAATCGGAACACAGGTGCAATCGAACATAGCACACACACACACACACACACACACACACACACGGGGGGGTGCAAGGGGGGGCCTTCGGCCCCCCTCCCGCACCCACCCCGTCCCCCTCGCTTCGCGTGGAAGTTGTGTGGCCGTTTCGAACGTGTGGCCGTGTGTTTCCGATCGGGTCTGTGTCCGATCGGGACTGTGTCCGATTGAAACCGTATGTGTCCGATCGGGGTTGTGTCCGATCGGGTCTGTGTCCGATCGGGTCTGTGTCCGATCGGGACTGTGTCCGATCGGGTCTGTGTCCGATCGGGACTGTGTCCGATTGCAACCGTATGTGTCTGATCGGGGTTGTGTCCGATCGGGTCTGTGTCCGATCGGGGTTGTGTCCGATCGGGTCTGTGTCCGATCGGGACTGTGTCCAATCGGGTCTGTGTCCGATCGGGACTGTGTCCGATTGCAACCGTATGTGTCCGATCGGGGTTGTGTCCGATCGGGTCTGTGTCCGATCGGGTCTGTGTCCGATCGGGACTGTGTCCGATGGGGACTGTGTCCGATCGGGACTGTGTCCAATCGGGCCTGTGTCCGATAGGGTCCGTGTCCGATCGGGTCTGTGTCCGATCGGGACTGTGTCCGATCGGGAATGTGCGCAATCGTTCCACCTCTCCATCATGGACCATCGGGCGTGGATCCGGATGGATCTTCCTCGCTCTGGGCGGCAGTTTCCTCCCGGTGACCCCCAGAACCTCCCGCTCCCGCCGATATATCTCGGCGTACATGGAAGCGAGACGTTCCAGGGGGGGGGGCATCCTGCTAGGACGGTGGCCACAGCGTGCGACACCGTCCTGTAAGCCCTTATCACCCTGGCGGCCATGCACCTCTCTGCATACGACGGAGGCGATCCTTCGCCTGCCGCCTGGCCGCCAGATCCGCCGCCCAGACGGGTGCGCCGTACAGGGCCACTGAATTTATAGTGGCCATGTACATTCGGCGCACCCGGCCATCCGGACCCCCAAGGTTCGGGAGGAGCCGGGCTAATGCCGCCGCGACTCTCTCCACCCTGGGGGCAAGGGCATCAAAATGATGCTCGAATGTCCACATACCGTCCAGCAGGAGACCGAGATATTTCAATCGGTCTCCCACCAGGATGGAGGTACCACCGACACCGATACGGATCGGCGGCGGTGCTCCGGAGGCCCTGTTATAGAAAAACAGGGCCTCCGTTTTCGGCACCGCCATTTGGAGACCCATATCGGATATCTCCCTCACTACGCGTGCCACCGCGATTTCAGCCTTGGCCGCTGCATTCCCCCAGCTGTCCCCCACGGCCACCACGAGAGTGTTATCTGCGTAACAAATGGCGTGGCAGCCGCGGGGGAGAGGCAGGCAGAGAACCCTATCGTATGCGAGGTCCCAGAGTAGAGGTCCTAAAACGGACCCCTGTGGGACCCCGCAGTGGATACCCCTGGCATGTCGGCCGCCGTCTTGGCCGATATACTCGAGACTCCTGTCCCGGAAATAATCACGAATGACCCCCATGAGGTAACGGGGGACCCCGCGTTCTCGCATGGCGTCCCCCACTCTATCCCAAGGCAGGGTGTTAAACGCGTTCTTGATATCTAATGATATCGCTAAACACACCCTGCCCTCCGACGTCGCGGCCTCCGCGAGGGACCTGACGCGCTTGATGGCGTCAACGGTGGATCTTCCCTCGCGGAAGCCGTATTGCTCCTCATGGAGGTCACCCTCCCGGGTGCTGGATGAGGCGGGCGGCAAGAATCCTTTCAAAGATCTTGCCCACCTCATCCAGCAGGCATATCGGCCTGTACGCCGACGGGATACCCAGTTCTCTGCCCGCCTAGGGAAGAAGGACCAGTTTGGCCTTCTTCCACTGCTGGGGGAACTGCCCTTGCTTGAGACATTTGTTAAAAATGTGTCCCAGGCGTGCGCCCAGAAAGTCCAGGGCACAGACCCAGATCCTCCCCGGTATGCCGTCCGGACCTGGGGCCTTTCTGGACCCGATCTTCCGGACGGCCCGGGAAAGCTCTTCCGCGGAGACCAATTGCCCCTCGGCGAGTTCGTAGGGTCCGTCCAGATCCGGACCCCACTCTAACGTGGACCTCTCCACCCATTGCGGGAAGAGGGCGTCCACCACATCACCGAGGAGCCGTGGCTCCATGGTCTCCGTGGCCGGGGGCGTACAAGCTCTGAGGCCAGGGCCTCCTCCCTCGCGTCGGGGTCCGCGTCTCTCGGAATTCGAGATACGGCCCTGCGGGCCTGGACCGACGAGCGGCGAAGTTCCGCCAGCTCGTCGGTCCACCAGTACGTGGCCCTTCTGGGGGGGTGGGACTTGGTGCGGGGCATCGACTCATCGCATATGCGATGCATATTGCCCCGCAACCATTCCACCTCTTGGTGGATGTCCCACTCCCCCTCTTCGTCGCTTAGTCCCCATGAGGTGGCCATGAGGGCGGTCTCCAATTTCTCTCCATCCAGCTTGGTGAGGGCCCAGCGCTTCTCACCCCCGGAGGTCGGGCGTCGCACCTGCTGGCACGCGGTCCCCAATACAATCTCTATGTATCGATGATCCGAGAGGGTTTCCTCCCTCAGATCATCGACCACGCGCCAGCTGCTAACTTTGTGCGCGGCGCTCGGGGAGGCCATCGTGATATCGATGACCGACTCCCCTTGCGGCCGCACACAGGTGCTGACACGGCCCACGTTTAACAAACTGAGGCCGTGTCCGCCCATCCAATCCTCCAGGGATTGCCCCCTGGGATTCCGGCGGGTGTCGCCCCAGGCCGGAGACCTCGCATTGAAGTCCCCGGCCACTTGGTTGCGACATCTAGAAATCTACCTACATTTACAAAACATTTTTTTGAGTGTACTTCTTTACGGCGCGGGGGAGCCCGGGACCGGGGAACCCTGTTTAACCCTTTTTTTAACGAGGGTAGGGGAAAATGCATTACACATACCCGCGGAGGAAACGCCTCCGCGGGGTATGTGGGACTTCCCGGACGGAGCAGATCCGGGTATATCCATTAGGGAGGGTCCCGTTAGCGCACGGTGCGATAGCGCACAACCCGATAGCACACGAAAAATTGAACACATTTCCCGATAGCCCACATCCCTTTAGCACACATCCCGATAGCACACAAAGTAAATCGCGCACAATCCCGATAGCGCACCAAGTAATACGCACATTTCCCAATAACACACAAGAAAATAACACATAGTGCCGATAGCGCAGGAAATGTTGGTAGCATTATCCCGATAGCGCATACCTTTTGCCCACAGTTTAATTGCGCACATATACTTTTCCATGCGAAGGGAGATTCCACATAGGTTTGCAACGGGGCGGGGGGCGTGCAGTCTGTGCGTGTACTTTGCAACGCAAACTGGGATTCCACATGGGTTTATAAAACGCTTCTTTTCTCGTTAGCACACATCCCAGTAGCGCACATCGTCATGCGCTATTGGGAAAGAAACGCGTCTTTTCTCGTTAGCACGCGTCTCTTTATATTTCTCGTTGGTGTGCTATCGGGAAGTGTACTATCGGGAGAAATATAATTATATAATGTGTACTATCGGGATGTGTGCTAAAGGGATGTGGGCTATCGGGAATTGTGTTCAATTTTTCGTGTGCTATCGGGTTGTGCGCTATCGCACCGTGCGCTAACGGGACCCTCCCTTACTTTGGTGCGCTATCGGGATTGTGCGCGATTTACTTTGTATGCTATCGGGATGTGTGCTAAAGGGATGTGGGCTATCGGGAATTGTGTTCAATTTTTCGTGTGCTATCGGGTTGTGCGCTATCGCACCGTGCGCTGACGGATCCCGCTCTATCCATTAAAAACCCCTTTCTTGCGATACCTCTCCGCTTTCATAGCCCACGTTCCGAGAACCGCGAAAGCATTACTTCCAGGACGTGGGCTGGCCTGTGCCGATTGTCGGCGCCTTACAACGTTCCTCCACTACGCGGACCTATTACGGACCGTAGTCTACGGTGCTGACGAGGGACCAGGAGTGGGGTCCGTATAATCAGGTCCCTCTCCTGTCTTGTCCTCCCAGCCCTCTCCATCCTCGGCGAACTCCAAATCCTGGGGATCGTCAAGGAGGGAGGAGGCCAGCACTTGTTTTTAAGAAAAAATATGTAATTTGCAATTAACAATTACATATTTTTTCTTCGAAACAACTATGTGTTTTCTTTACACCAATTGATTCCTCTCTTTATTTTGTACATAAAAATATTAAGGTAAGATAATCGAAAAATGAATATTTTACAAGATATTTTACGGTTTATGTAAAATTAAGAAATGATTTCAAGCCTCACAACTCGGAAAGTACTTAATGAAAACTAACTTAATTATAGTGTTTTGGAAAGCTCTCGAGATGAGCTGCAACAATATGTAATAAAAAGTAGGCGGTTCCATTTAAAAAAATGAAGGTGACCTTCAAGTAATTATTCAAGGTCAAATTAATGACACCATTTTATGGCCCCCTTCAAGCCATACAACTTTTGTCTGAAACATTTTCTTCTAAAATGCATAGTTTATGAAATATTCGACCGTTTCTAGACTTTTGGTACACCCTGTATATATTAGGTATATAACTAAGTTCCCGCCGCTCATAATTAAATGGCTCCAGCTGCAAATATAGTGGTTAGGCATTTGTCAATAAAATTGAATGCGCAAAGATTCATTTTTTGTAAAAGAGATATTTTTTGAATCGATTTAAAATGAAACGTGATAAGTTGTTTTTTCGACATATACTTTTTCATTGCTTTGATTTAAATAAAACTGCAGCTGAAGCTCATCGATTGATTTCTGAAACAGTCACGACTGACCGCTATCAACAACAATTATACTGATTGAATGATGAATTGATGGGAAAAAGGCCAGTAATCGACGTAAAGTGATTCTTTTGCATGACAACGCTCGACCTCATGTTGCAAGAATCGTAAAAGAAACACTATTGGAGCTCGAATGCGAAGTTCTCCCGCACCCGCCTATTCTTCAGACTTGGCCCCATCGGATTATCACCTTTTCTTTCAATGCAACACGTGCTCGCCGATACACACTTCTCCAATTACGAAGAAGTTCAAAAATGCATCGATCAACGGATTGCCTAAAAAAAAAACAAGTTCTATCGTCGCGAAATCCAACTTTTGCAAAAAAGATGGGAAAAAGTCATAGAAAACAAAAGATTATATTTTGATTAATACAGGGTGTTTCATTTTAATACGACCAGTCGAATATCTCGAAAACCAAGCCCGGGAGAGAAAAATATTTCAGACAAAAGTTGTTTGGTTTTGAGGGGGGGGGCCATAAGATGGTATCATTGGTTTGACCTTCAAGAGTCATTTGAAGGTCACGTGAAGGTCACTTCAATTTTTTTAAATGGAACACCCTATATATTTTTGCACATTCTTGTAGCTTATCTCGAGAGCTTTCCAAAACACTATCATTAAGTACCTTTTCGTTAAGTACTTTTTGAGTTATGAGGCTTGAAATAATTTCTTAATTTTACATAAACCATAAAATATCTAGTAAAATATTCATTTTTCGATTATCTTACCTTAATACTTTTATGTAAAAAATAATGAGAGGAATCAATTGGTGTAAAGAAAACACATAATTAATTATTAATTGTTAATATTAATTTTTCGAAAAAATAATTGTTTCGAAAAAAAAATGTAATTTGCAATTAACAATTACATTTTTTTTCTTAAAAGTAACTGTTTTCTTTACACCAATTGATTCCTTTCATTATTCTTTCATTATGCAATATTCATAATTTTATTATAATTTATTTATTATATATAATAATTTTATTATAATTTTATATAAAATATATTTTATTATAATTTTATATAAAATATATTGCAAATATATAAAAAGGTAAATGAACTATTGATACTATATGTTGCATTTCATCTACATAATTTGATAAACTAAAATATTTTTATAGTTTTTAATTTTGTAATAGTATACGCGCGCGCGCGCGAAAAAGAAGCAAAATAACAAAAAATTAAAAGATTTTAACTTTTGATAATAGTATGTGAAAAAGCAATATAATTCAAAAAACTTAAAGATTTATATACTTTTTAACTTGGCTAACAGTGCCAGCTAGCAGTGAAAGTCACATAGTAGTAGGTGATGTCTCCATTTCGTGTGTGCATCATTATTGTCATGGAATATCTTTTTATTTTCCCGGTCATGTCGCAACTTACTGAAGCGAAACCATTCGCTTGCTATAGTTTCAAAGTCGCATTCGTTAATACTTATAGTTCTCAACACACCTATTAAAATATTTAACACAGTATATTTAATATTACAAATAAAATCCAATTTAGGCAAAAAATAAAAATATGTAACTTGTTAAATAGCTCACCTTTTAAGATTTGGATGCATTTCAAATCGCGTATGCGATAATTATTCCCACGACCACACCAAGAACAGGCTATGCCGAATTGATTCGTAAATAAACGACTCATACACCGTTGTACTACATTCTTGGCGCTTTTTCCTCCGATTTTTTAAATAAATTCTACCTGAAAAGTGTAAAACAATTTAATTACACTACAAACACAGTCATAATGTAATAAGATATAAATAATAAATTAAACGTAATTCAACATACTATCACTCATACATATAAACGTTATTTATATTCAAAAATTAACTTACAAAATTCGCTCTCATTTCAGTACTTTCCATTTTTTCTTCAAATTTTTTAAAATTATGTATGGATTCAATTGGAAGTATGTCATCGAATAGATTTATAGTCTCTTCCGTATTAATAATGCCTTTTTCTAAGGCTTTCAATCTTTTATCCATACTTTTTATATAATTTAGTCTCCACACCAATTTGAATCACTTTTTCTGAAACAGAATAAATTGAATAATATATAAATTTGCTCTTATACTACTTTTGATCAAAATATAAAGTAAGTTAAAGTATCATTTATTTACAATATAATGACTCAATAATGATAAATGTAAAATAAAATAAAATTACCAATATCGCCAGCTGTAGCTAATAGGGCAAGAGTTGAAATAAAATCAAGATCTGAAAAAAAGTTATCATATCAATTGACATTACATTACATACCAAAGCTTAATAAGCAAAATGTTAACAGTATGCCAGCAAATTGGCAATAAATTGGTAACAGAAATTTCGATCAGAATACCATGGCAAATCCATAGTCATCTCTGTTCGCATTAAATCACTGTACTACCACTGACGTACTGTCGTGTACTGTCAACAAAGCCTGTTTATGCAGAAATCTGAGCTCCCACCTATAACTTGATAGCAGATTGATGGCAGAAACCGAGAACAGGATTTGCAATATGATCCATTTAAATATGATACATTTAAATGATTACAGAACGCTATATTCTGTTCGGTTTCTATCGTCATTCTGTCATTATATTCTATGCAGATCCTTGGCAGGTCCTATTGTATTCTGCTAGTACTTGGTGACAAAATTTACAGCACTGCGCAAGATCTAGTTCTGCAGTTTTGGTTATCTGGACACCAAAAGTAATATTATTAACATCGAAAATAAAATAATTTTGAAATTACTTTGTATATTGTTAATTTCCTCAGATTTAGATGCCACCAAATTAATATTATTAAGCTCATCCATTTGTAGTAGATTAACTTTCGATGTTTGTGATTTATTATGTAATGAACAATTTGACTTAGAGGAATTTTTTTCGGTGATAATTTGTTCACATGAGGATTGTTTTTCAGATAAAAATGGTTTGGCATACGCATATTTTTTTCCCCGATTTTTATCCTCTTAATTTTTTGTGTGCAGTTTTACACAACTGCGGAGGTGAATCTGTAAAATTTTATAAAAGTTAGTAAAGTGTGAATAGTTCACATTATACTAAATCGTTGACATAACTCAAATAAATAAAAAATAATATTTTTGAAGCAAGAATTTGGTTTCTACTGTAATAAAAACAAAATAATTTGATAAAATTAAATTACCACTATCGTCATCCGCACTATCATCGCAAGTATTGTATATATCATTGAATTGTTTTTCATGTATTATCTTTTTCCACGTCCTTTAGTTTCGTCACAAGAAGTTGCGTAATTGGCATCTTCTGCTTTTTTCCGTGCTTTTTCTAAAGTTTCTGTAAATATGAAATTTTATATTAATATTGTATAATTTATATTTGGTGATTTTTATGCATGCTTTACCACAGTAGCATTCTACTTTCACACGTCAAAAAGTAACCAGTCTTCCTGTGGTGGACTGTTTTTTTTAAGAAAGAAAGTAACATTTTTTGTTGTCGGCCATCTATGATACATTGAGTTGTATCTTTTGTAAGCCATGAAGTTGGAATTTCGGAGTATGTCCCTTCTTGCGGAAATTGCACAACGGCATAGGGATAGCTCATTTCGACACACAGTATGTAATATCTTCAGTACAGTCATATATAATTATTTAATGAGTCACACAAAGAGCATAAATAATACAAATAACAAATCTATCATATTAATGTAATCAACGAAAATATAGATGTATGTTTCATTGATTTGTAAACTTAATGCAATAAGCTAATAACTATACTTGAATTATCATCAGAAGACATAACATTATCTGCTTTTAAACATTTCCGTGAAATTTGATCAACTGTAACAGTTGCATATAATGAATCTGCTTCACTACCACATAATTTATAAATTCCTACTATCATTGAATCACATGGAGAAGTAAAGAATGGTTTAACAGAGAGATGTTGTTTTACTGTAAAATGTATAACATGTATTTATTTTTTAAATAAATATCATTCACTGTTGCAATTATAGCATTTAAAGTTATAGCATTTAAAAGAATACAACAGTTATTGGGATTTTTAGACGATAAAATATATCCATCAAATTCTATCTTTTTGATTTCTGTCTTATTTTTTTTGTAATGAAATCGGATAATTTTTTGAAGTATTTGAAAAACTTTTCTCAACGTTTCTTTTTTCTATAATTCTGTTACCTAGTTGTTCTAGAGGCTTGCCACTAATTTTTAATGATTATTTTATTGCATACAAGTAATTTTCAAATTTAAAAATAGAATAAGAATCGATTGTTCCAAATCGTTTAACATCTTCACATACATGTAATAAATTATGCACATTGTGCGATAAGTATTGATCTCCGTAATATTCGCGGAATTTTCAAACAAAGTATTCAAAAAGAAATTGTGCGTAATCAAGCAGATACTTATATTGTTTATCTGATACAATTCTTACAGCAACGCATAGACAGGTAAAATGTATATATAGTTTTTATGTAGCACTTGTTTTGTTATAATTATTCCTGTATATAGTGTAAAAAGCTTATATTCGGTCGCTTTCCATCGATCTAAATCCATTAAATCCCTTGGACGACGTGCAAATTCTATGGGTATAAACATTTTCAATTTGCTATTACGTTATTGGGCTTTATCTAATAAAACAGGAGATAATCGTATATTCATCGCACCTTTAATCCAAAATCGAAGCATTGTTTTATTAACACCAAGAAAAATGAGGTGCATACAATCTAATGGCACAGCTGAAACCATTCCAATGTTTAAAGTCTCTAAAATGGTAAGTTGATTTAAATATTTTTCAACGTGATGTTCTTCATGTTGTCTACTTCGAAACGAATAATCTGTTCTTAAGGGTGAATTTTGTTCTAAAAATACGACTTTATTATTGATAAATTCACCTTCTTGTATACACTTTGTGGAGCTAAAATAACCTGTATGACCTTTAATAACACAAATAAATGATTTAGCTGGAGCATCACAAATAATAGCATTTAATTTAATCACTTCATTCATATTCAAACCGGAGAATGGGTTTTGCTTCTTCTACAAATGGTTTTAGAAAAACATCAACATCTTTTGGTTTCACATTACCATGATAAATGTCTATAATGAATGGTTCAGTGTAGAAATTTGCAACTATAGCACCTAAGATTGGCCAAAATTGACAACCTGAACTTTTTGAAATGGGTAAGCCATCGATAATAATATTTATTTTTAATTATTTTTAATAATGTTTGAAAATGTATTTTAGTCGAATGTCTCAAACCTTCTGCAAGTCCGAAATGAATATATTTTCCGTCATTTATTTTTATTATTTGTAAAAATGTATTACGTGGCGTTTGCATTAATGTCCTACAATCGATTGGAACGCTTAAATTATTTCTTAATAAAATTCGTAATATAGCATTCACGGCACTCTGACTAATTTTGTATTTAATTACCCAAGATCTTATATCACCATGCAAAGAATTTTTAATATTTAAAGTGTCTTCTGATGATAAACTGTGAAAATCATTGTCAGAAGTATCTGATTCATTTTCGTTAAAGATAGAACTTAAATCTGAATTGGAATTATCAATATTTGTACTGTCACTTTTGGAATTATAATTATCGATTCCTGTACTATTATCTACTTTCTCTGTACAGATTTTTTTTATTTTTTGAGTTGCACAAACATTTACAATACTTTCGCGCAATACAATTCTTCGTTTTTGGTGCTGGGATAAATCAGAGAAATCTTTGCGCGACATAATAAATCTATTTCTATGAGCAATATCTTACTATTATATAAAGACAAAGCGTGTTTTTCTTGTCCACGCTAACTGAAAAAACTACCTTATTAATCGGTACCAAACCTTTTTTACATGATTGTGGGCATAACGGAGAAGGACATAGGATAGTTTTTATGTCGATTAATTAATTAATTATCATTTTTAGAGAGATTCTTATCTTACTATCTATTTCAAATGATTGTGGGCACGACTGCGAAGGTTATAGAACAGTTTTTATGTCAATTAATTAATTAATTAATTAACACAGTTTCATATTTCAACCCAATTTTGGAAATGATATTGATCGGCCACACTCTAATCTCGGGCGAAGCCGAAACGGGGCATGCTAGTATATGTATATATATGATGTACAAGGATATTGCGTATTGATATTTATATAGAAGAACACTCATCTAAAATATAAGCAAATTATATATTATTTATACCGATTACATAAATGATACCCAAACAATATGTGAGAATGAAAGTGATGTACAACTAATTTCATATAATAAGAAAATATATTTTTGACTAATAGGGTATTTCACCTAAACCAAAGAAATTGTTAGCAAAAATGACTTTCTTTATAAATATCATTTGAACTTACATGTTAATTTATTTCTGGTCATCCAATTTAATCCTTTGCTTATTTACGGAATAGAATGGTTCTATATACAAACCGTATATTAACACTGCAACATAAAAATTACAAATAAGAATTATTACACATATCAAATATAAAAAGTTAGCGATAAATCAGCAGAAATATCCAATTTACAATTTTGAGGTTAATTTATGTTATATTAGCATTGTAGAAATAAAAATACTCTTTGCTAAATTGATAAACCCAAGAGTATATGTTTTAAGATCCTAGATTTGAGAATTAATTATATTTTTGTTTCCTTTACGTGATTTTGTAAAAGTATAATCTCAAATTTATAAAGTGTTTGCCCGGGAAAAAAAAGTCCATATAAAATTGGCCATATATGGATTTTGTCAATATCTAATTATGTTTTGCCAAATATAGTCATATATGATATCATATATGAATAAATATTATCAGATCTGAAAATTAAGTACCACTAAGAGTACACCGAAAAAATTGTATTCTTAACTTAAGAATATGCCACTTATCTTTGGAATATATACCACTAAAATAGGCGCCAAGAGGATCCTCTTAAGTTAAGAGGAAAATCTTCTAAAGAGATATTCTTAATATACAGAAAAAATATTTCTTTGGATTTAATAAATTTTGTTGAAGTCAAATAAATTTAATTATTGGTCTAAAAGTTTTTTTCCGCCTATTTCAAATAATCTGTTTAATATTCTGAATCCCAACAAGGAATCCAGATTATTAAATAAATTATTTTAAATTCAGTTTGAAATTAAATTGATAAACAGTCATGTCAGAAAGAAGATGCGGCTCACGTGCACACAGAGAACCTGTGTGTGAGCGGCGTCCTGTCTTTCGCATCACTGCTAAGGGAAAAAAATATACTTTAGATCTTACGTTAATACAAGTCCTTTATATACTGTGACGTGACACTTGGCGGTCCGTCACAAGGATCGCGAGATCCGACCGAGAGTGAATTTGGGCCCTCGTTCTCCCCTAATTTAGGGAGAGAGCAGCTATTGAAGGCGAGGTTATACTCGCCTCCCTGGCATAAATATTTAATTGTTAGCGATAAGATTAGGTTTAAGCGCGGGCGTGATGGGAAACGCGGACGGGATTTCATCCGGTGGCTCCAACTTTGAGGAAGAAGTCCAGCATGCAAGGAAACGGGCGAGTGGAGGCGCCGATTAAAAGGAACACGCCAGGATAAGTATTATTTGATTGTGCCAATTTATCTAGTCCACTTAAGAATGTCGCTGCCGCCCTGTGAACATTAATATGCCCAGCAGGTCAGGAGAATAATAGCGGGGAAGGCCAACCAGCGGATAGATTAACACTGGGACCCCGCGCCGGAGCTGCCTCGGCCGGAACAGAGCTCAAGAAGAACCTTATAATCAACGGCGAGTGGCTGCCGAAGATATTCCTCCTGACGGGCTCCGACGAGAGAAATTACGAAAAATCCAAAGAAAACGGGGTGCGACAGGCACAGGTACGGCCCTGAAGGCCGCAGGATAAAATGGGCCACACGACGATCCTGAGGGTTGCGGAAGCGCCACAGGTGGCCCAATTACAAATTAATTCGCCGGCGTGATTCCGACGGGCCTTCCGCTCGCCACTGTTCGGCGGACCGGCGACGAGGACGACGGCCCAAACGCACAGATCCGAGATTTGGATGCCGAGAGCACAGAGGACCACTAGGAGTCACCGGTGAGACAGGCGTCGACCCCATCTGGCCGTTTTTGTTTGATAAGGTAGAATTAGCTCGAACAATGTCGGGGCCGTATAGCTGCCGTCATTAACTTCATTGTAAATTTCGTTTTTTGGCGTTCTCGATATTTGCGTCTTACCGTACGACGGCCGGCCTAAAGACTTTGTTCGAGCTTTCGTAAAATTAAGTGCCCTCTCTCCCAGTTGCGCGCCGACAGTCACTTTACGTGTTTATTGTACGATTATTATTGTTTATTGTAAATTTTCGTCCGTTAAAATTACTTTAACTGAGCTCACACACATAAGGCGATCTCGAGATTCGATAGCTAGCAATTGCGTTGCAGCGTCGACTCGCATTCCGTGTATTATATTATAGAGAGTAATTGTGCGCGTTGAATTTAATGTGTCTTTTATTGAGTTATCGAGTCTTGTCTAAATTCTTTTCGTTAACGCGTAATATACCGATAATCGACGGTCAAATTAATTGTCTTTCTTGTTGCGTTTATTGTGATTTTGTGAGAATCTTTGCCTGTTAAACTTTCGATACGAAGAGCTCGCGCACGAAGGCGATTGCGATACTCGATAACCGGCAACCACGTCGCGGCGTCGGCTCGCATATTTCCGAGGCTCGAATCGTTTGATACTTCATTGTTATTGATACTTTTTCATGTCTAGATTCAATTGTCTATGAGATACGTTAGTAATCGCTCAATTCTTTCGTTAAAGTAGTAGATCAGTATATCCGACTCGCCGCTTTAATCGATTCTGTTAACTGCGTGCGCGGCGAGTAGATCGATTATTATCGTCAATTATTCTCATTTCCAACAGACGGATTAAAGGAGCCGATATCGCGGTATTTATTGTTAAAATTATTCGGGGATTCGTAGCTGCCGAAACTCTAACAAGTTTCGTCCAGCGAGAAATTCCGGGACTTTTCTTTTACGCGTTCTTTCTGCCGCGTGATACGTGATACCGCGGTGATCGCGCTCGAATGCCGGCCCGTCGCTGCCGGCTAATAATCTGGTAATCAATATTATAAAATCGTTTTACATCTACGCAAGTCTGTCTGCCATTGAAATTTATTCACATGTTAAATATATTTATTCTTGTTACTAAAATATTATGTTTTATTTGCAGCCACCTTGTATTCTCGATCCTTCCTTGTGAATTAATTAAACGGACCGCCCCTCTACCAATTTCGATACGGGGCTAGCCGAGTGTCCGTCGCGATAGCTTTTAAATTCTTTTATCTTCTTTAGAGCGTGAAAAATTATATAATTTATTGAGATTTTATTAGAGCGGTGCGGATTCCCGCACCTGGCGCCCAGGCAATTTTAGAGTTTTACATTTCGAGAAAAGATCGCGCCGAAGGTGTGCCGTGGGCCAATATCACCGGCCACAATTAACATTAGCCCAACATAAAAAAATAAACGGTCACAATACATTTCATGATAAATATTGAATACGAGAAAAATTAAGAGTGGTGTCGCCGCGTAGCGGCAAATGAAGAAACAAGTCGCGCACACGAAAATCGAGTTGCGGCGTAGAAGTCGCAAATTAAGAATATATTCTTATTCATTAAGAATATATTCTTATTCATTAAGAATATATTCTTATTTATTAAGAATATTTATTAAGAGGACTTATAAAGAGGACTTTTAATTAATTAAATATATAATGCAAGATATAATTTTTAGGAAAAATTATATTTGTCTATATAAAAAAAGGTAAAATCATATATAATATTAAATGATTATATATAATATCATATATGATTTATATCAAAGCATACATGAAACTAACCTTTGCTTTGGTTTTATACATGCTTAGATATGATATCAATATCTGACTATGTCTGATTGTATAAAATGACGTGTTATCTAATATCATTTTTTATGATCAGAAATGGTCAGAGATGGACATCATATCTAAGCATATGCAAAAACGTATGCTCTGATAAAATCATATGTGATATTATATATAATTATATAAGACTGTGTATAATTTTACTTTTTTTTATATAAATAGACATGGACTTTTTTTCCCGGGTGCTTATCGTGACGAATTATAAAAGATCTATGAAAATTATTAAATATATACAATATATACAAAAATATTCTTAAACTTTATTTAATGTTTCTTATTGGAATATAATTTATACACAAGAAAGAGGATTACCTGTTATATTAAAATAATAATCAACCGAAGAAGCACGTTATGGACATGGGGACAAAGAATGACGAAAGAGACCAGTACCGGAAATTATCGGAACATATCTAAAGTGACGTTGCTATACGTAAAGGCGCATTCACAGCGCGAATTCTGATTGGTTTCTGCTTTTCTGCTAATGTGTGAATGCGCCTTAAGAGTAACTGATGATTACTGTTACGTTTCAAATATATTGCAATCCCTCCAAAAAAAACCTTACAAAGGTAAAAAAAATACGCCAAGTACATAAAAAATATTCTACCTTATATGCAAGAAAACGTTTAATGAAGAAATATCCCTAAAAATAATTTATAAAAATTTTCCCTCAAAAAATATATATAATTTAAAAAAAAATCAAAACTAAATATGAAATCAATAATTAATTAGCCAAGTACATTGAAGCAATTGATAATTTAAAATATTTGTCACAAATTCAATCTTGCATTTATGTATTATAGATTCTGGACAAAATGAAAATGATTTTCAAAATAAATTCCATACTTTGTATGATATATAAAAATACATTATTATGTGTGATCCAAATAAATATTTGTACAATATATGAAATAGCATTAATATATTGCGGGTTTTATATTGCAGATTACAAACTCATAAAGCTATTTAATACTTACCCCATACAGCACAGAACATTGCAGTAATATTGCGGCAATATTGCAATGTTGCTGCAATGTTACAACAATATTAATAATATTGCTGCAATATTCGGTGCTGTATGGGTATTGCAATAACATCGATTGCATTAATCGCCAATTTTAAATTTAAAAGAGAAAAACTAATCGACTTGTTTTAAGATCATAAGTTTTATTAAGTAGACCTGGAACTAAAGGATTTAAGAAATTAATAAAATTACAAAAATTTGACCCGAGTCGTATTATAATTTACACATTTTTATTTTTTTATTATTAGGAAATATTTAATTTTGAAATTAATCATAAGCTTTGCCAAGTAAATTCGGAACTAAAAAAATTAAGACCAAAACAACTTAGAAAAACTTGGCGTGCTCGGGTCACATTATAATACACATATTTACAAATTTACAAATATACATAATTTTACAAAGTTTGCGAATTATATACATGTAATTAATTTCAATTATAGAAATATGTGAATTATACGACTCGAGCACGCCAAGTTTTTCTAAGTTGTTTTGGTCTCAATTTTTTTAGTTGCGAATTTACTTGGCAAAGCTTATGATTAATTTCAAAATTAAATATTTCCTAATAATAAAAAAATAAAAATGTGTAAATTACAATACGACTCGGGTCAAATTTTTATAATTTTATTAATTTCTTAAATCCTTTAGTTCCAGGTCTACTTAATAAAACTTATGATCTTAAAACAAGTCGATTAGTTTTTCTCTTTTAAATTTAAAATTGGCGATTAATGCAATCGATGTTATTGCAATACCCATACAGCACCGAATATCGCAGCAATATTATTAATATTGTTGTAACATTGCAGCAACATTGCAATATTGCCGCAATATTACTGCAATGTTCTGTGCTGTATGGGGTAAGTATTAAATAGCTTTATGAGTTTGTAATCTGCAATATAAAACCAGCAATATATTAATGCTATTTCATATATTGTACAAATATTTATTTGGATCACACATAATAATGTATTTTTATATGTCATACAAAGTATGGAATATATTTTGAAAATCATTTTCATTTTGTCCAGAATCTATAATACATAAATGCAAAATTGAATTTGTGACAAATATTTTAAATTATCAATTGCTTCAATGTACTTGGCTAATCAATTATTGATTTCATATTTTGATTTTTTTTTAAATTATATATATTTTTTGAGGGAAAATTTTTATAAATTATTTTTAGGGATATTTTTTCATTAAACGTTTTGTTGCATATAAGGTAGAATATTTTTTATGTACATGGCGTATTTTTTTTACCTTTGTAAGGTTTTTTTTAAAGGGATTGCAATATATTTGATAAAATTTATTTATATCTTTTCTGCAATTTATAAATTATTTTTAGGAATATTTTTTCATTAAACATTTTGTTGCATACAAGGTAGAATATTTTTTATGTACTTGGCGTATTTTTTTTACCTTTGTAAGGTATATATATGTATATCTATAACTCTATAGTTCTATAGTATATAATTATATATACAATACACACACACACACACATACACATACACATATGTATGTGTGTGTGTATGTAGAAATTCACATATTTGACTGCGCAACCATAATTATAGTTACATAGACATTTATTACATTTGCCTGCGTAGATAAATATAGTTACGCAGAAATATTTTCTACATGTATAATGATATATATATATATATAATTATAAATGTAGGGAATATTTCTGCGTAACTATATTTGTGTCTACGCAGGCAAATGTAATAAATATCTATGTAACTATAATTATGCTTGCACAGTCAAACATGTAAATTTCTACACACACACTATATATGTGTGTGTACATATATACACACATACACATATATATATAATTATCATTATACATGTAGGGAATATATCTGCGTAACTATATTTGTCTGCGCAGGCAAATGTATTATAATAAATGTCTATGTAACTATAACCTAAAAAAATACCTTTTAAAAAAAGGTAAAGAAAAAGCGTCGAGTTCATCTAAAAACCGTCTCACAAAAAATAGCTCACAAAAAGTAGCTACCTTTATGTAAAAAATTAACTCTGAACAATTTTCACAAAAAATAGGTATTTTTATAAAAAGTACTGATATTAATTACCTCTAAAAAAAACCTTACAAAGGTTAAAAAAATACGCCAAGTACATAAAAAATATTCTACCTTATATGCAATAAAATGTTTAATGAAAAAAGTCCTTAAAAATAATTTATAATAATTTTCCCTTACAAAACCATTTTTCTGAAAAACAAAACCTCAACAAATAATTATCATAAAAAAATATAAAAAAATAAAATATCAAAACTAAATAGGAAATCAATAATGACTATTAGCCAAGTACCTAAGAGCAATTTGTAAATTTGACATAATACTTGCCATGAAATCAATTTTACATTGTAGAAATATTATACATAGATTCTCCCTAAAAAATTAAAACGCATTTTATATTTATTCAGAGAAACTTGATTTTTAAAATATTTAAAATCAACACTAAATGAGAATTAGGATTCTTTTAATTCCTAAAACATTTTTTATATAATGTATATAATTTAAAAATAAAACGTTTTACGCAAGTTTTAAATCGCACAGTCTTTAAATCGAAGTAAGTTATGAAAACTTGGCGTGCCCGGATCGTTTACATTATAAACAAATATATCCCCAATAAAATGTAAAATCTTAGACATTATACAGTTAAATATTAAATCTATGCTTGATTACGATCCGGGCACGCCAAGTTTTCATAACTTACTTCGATTTAAAGACTGTGCGCTTTAAAACTTGCGTAAAACGTTTTATTTTTAAATTATATACATTATATAAAAAATGTTTTAGGAATTAAAAGAATCCTAATTCTCATTTAGTGTTGATTTTAAATATTTTAAAAATCAAGTTTCTCTGAATAAATATAAAATGCGTTTTAATTTTTTAGGGAGAATCTATGTATAATATTTCTACAATGTAAAATTGATTTCATGGCAAGTATTATGTCAAATTTGCAAATTGCTCTTAGGTACTTGGCTAATAGTCATTATTGATTTCCTATTTAGTTTTGATATTTTATTTTTTTATATTTTTTTATGATAATTATTTGTTGAAGTTTTGTTTTTCACAAAAATGGTTTTGTAAGGGAAAATTATTATAAATTATTTTTAAGGACTTTTTTCATTAAACATTTTATTGCATATAAGGTAGAATATTTTTTATGTACTTGGCGTATTTTTTTAACCTTTGTAAGGTTTTTTTTAGAGGGATATCACATCTTTTTGTAAAATTTTATATCCTTTCTACAAATTAATTTTTGGGGGATAATTTTTGTAAATTATTCTTAGGGACATTTTTTTTATTAAACGTTTTGTTGTATACAAAGCGAAATATTTTTTATGTACTTGGCGTATTTTTTTTACCTGTGCAAGGTTTTTTTTATAGGGATTTCACATCTTTTTGTCAAATTTTATATGCTTCCTGTAAATTATTTTTTGGGGGAAAATATTAGTAAATTATTTTTAGGGATATTTTATTTTTGAAAATTGTTACTGTACGGTAAATTAGTCTTTCTACAAGTCATAACTAACAGTACAGGTTTTATGTTTTTGTGGTATACCGTTACTGAAATATTAGGTTTCATTCACAAGGGGTGGTTTTTAAAAATTATTATTATACGCTAAATTAGTCTTTGTAGAAACCTTAACTAACGGCATAGGTTTTATATTTTTGTGGCCCACCGTCTCTGAAATATTATATTTCACCCCCAAGGGGTGGTTTTTAAAAATTGCTATTATACGCTTAATTAGTCTTTCTACAAGTCATAACTAACAGTACAGATTTTATATTTTTGTGGTGCACCGTTTCTGAAATATTAGATTTCACCCCCAAGGGGTGGTTTTTAAAAATTATTATTATACGCTAAATTAGTCTTTGTAGAAACCTTAACTAACGACACAGGTTTTATATTTTTGTTGTATACCGTTTCTGATATTGATTTCACCCCCAAGGGGTGGTTTTTAAAAATTGTTATTATACGCTTAATTAGTCTTTCTACAAGTCATAACTAATAGTACAGGTTTTATATTTTTGTGGTGCATCGTTTCTGAAATATTAGATTTCACCCCCAAAGGGTGGTTTTTAAAAATTGTTATTATACACTTAATTAGTCTTTCTACAAGTCATAACTAATAGTACAAGTTTTATATTTTTGTGGTGCATCGTTTCTGAAATATTAGATTTCACCCCCAAAGGGTGGTTTTTAAAAATTGTTATTATACGCTTAATTAGTCTTTCTACAAGTCATAACTAATAGTACATGTTTTATGTTTTTGTGGTGCACCGTTTCTGAAATATTAGATTTCAACCCCAAGGGGTGGTTTTTAAAAATTATTATTATACGCTAAATTAGTCTTTGTAGAAACCTTAACTAACGGCATAGGTTTTATATTTTTGTGGCCCACCGTCTCTGAAATATTATATTTCACCCCCAAGGGGTGGTTTTTAAAAATTGCTATTATACGCTTAATTAGTCTTTCTACAAGTCATAACTAACAGTACAGATTTTATATTTTTGTGGTGCACCGTTACTGAAATATTAGGTTTCATTCACAAGGGGTGGTTTTTAAAAATTATTATTATACGCTAAATTAGTCTTTGTAGAAACCTTAACTAACGACACAGGTTTTATATTTTTGTGGTATACCGTTTCTGATATTGATTTCACCCCCAAGGGGTGGTTTTTAAAAATTGTTATTATACGCTTAATTAGTCTTTCTACAAGTCATAACTAATAGTACAGGTTTTATATTTTTGTGGTGCATCGTTTCTGAAATATTAGATTTCACCCCCAAAGGGTGGTTTTTAAAAATTGTTATTATACACTTAATTAGTCTTTCTACAAGTCATAACTAATAGTACAAGTTTTATATTTTTGTGGTGCATCGTTTCTGAAATATTAGATTTCACCCCCAAAGGGTGGTTTTTAAAAATTGTTATTATACACTTAATTAGTCTTTCTACAAGTCATAACTAATAGTACAGGTTTTATATTTTTGTGGTGCACCGTTTCTGAAATATTAGATTTCACCCCCAAGGGGTGGTTTTTAAAAATTGTTATTATACGCTTAATTAGTCTTTCTACAAGTCATAACTAATAGTACAAGTTTTATATTTTTGTGGTGCATCGTTTCTGAAATATTAGATTTCACCCCCAAAGGGTGGTTTTTAAAAATTGTTATTATACGCTTAATTAGTCTTTCTACAAGTCATAACTAATAGTACAGGTTTTATATTTTTGTGGTGCACCGTTTCTGAAATATTAGATTTCACCCCCAAGGGGTGGTTTTTAAAAATTGTTATTATACGCTTAATTAGTCTTTCTACAAGTCATAACTAATAGTACAGGTTTTATATTTTTGTGGTGCACCGTTTCTGAAACATTAGATTTCACCCCCAAGGGGTGGTTTTTAAAAATTGTTATTATACGCTTAATTAGTCTTTCTACAAGTCATAACTAATAGTACAAGTTTTATATTTTTGTGGTGCATCGTTTCTGAAATATTAGATTTCACCCTCAAAGGGTGGTTTTTAAAAATTGTTATTATACGCTTAATTAGTCTTTCTACAAGTCATAACTAATAGTACAGGTTTTATATTTTTGTGGTGCACCGTTTCTGAAATATTAGATTTCACCCCTATGGGGTGGTTTTTAAAAATTATTATTATACCGCTTAATTAGTCTTTCTACAAGTCATAACTAATAGTACAGGTTTTATATTTTTGTGGTGCACCGTTTTTGAAATATTAGATTTTACCCCCAAGGGGTGGTTTTTAAAAATTATTATTATACGTTAAATTAATCTTTGTAAAAATTTTAACTAACAGTACAGGTTTTATATTTTTATGGTGCATCGTTTCTGAAATATTAGATTTCACCCTCAAGGGATTGTTTCTAAATTATTACTATTTTTCAAAATTGTTATTATATGACAATTATTTTTTTAGAAATTTTATTTAATCAAATAAGTTCCATATTTTTACGTTCCTGAGATAATAATTTCCATCTCCTAAGGGGTTATTTTTGAAAATTACTATACGATAAATTAATCTCATACGTATGCACACACATTCACACGTATTACACGTGTATGCACGCACATATACATTTAATCTTATTTCTTAAGGCGTATTTGCACACTCGACGAATAATCGTACATGTGCGTTGCAAATGCGCCTTGAGGGACAAACTTGCTTTGCGTGTGTGCGTGCGATTTTATGTACGTGAGTCTGAACCTGGAAATGGAAAACGAAAAAATGTCACAATCTGATATGCGATCATTATTTCTCGAGATTGACTGCACCAATCTTATTCAAACTGGTCGCAATCGAAAGTTTATACTCAAATTATATGATAAAAGTGCCGTCAGATTTATGATAACAGCTTTAGTTCTTGAGATATTTTAATCGAAAGTTTATAAGACCCAAAATTCCGGATAAGGTACTTGATAGCGCCGCGTCGAGAACAGTGACTCTCAATGCTCGGATCGAGAACAATGACACTCAATGCTCGGTCTGTTTTTTTATGTACTTGGCGTCGCGACGCTACCGCGTCGCTTGATTTATAAAAAATTGCGTCAAGTTGGGGTGCAATTTCACTTTAAGTTTGTTAGTGTTATAAAATTTTATACATAATATTTTATACATATGTGCTTTTATATAATCCGCTGCTGACAAATAGGTAGAAGTTCCGTTTAAAATCTATTACATTTTTGTCATAAAGAAGAATATTTTTGTTAGAGTTGAATCAATTTTTTAAAATAAAAGATTACGTCAAATGATTTTTAAATTTTCTAGAAAATTAAAATAAGATTAAAAAAACTTATTTAAAAATTAAAAATTCAAAAAAATAAAAGATTACGTCAATAATTTTTCAATCTTCTACAAAAATAAAATAAAAGAACAAATTTTTTTAAAAATTAAAAATGAAAAAAAATATAAATTAAAAAAATTTTAAATAAAAAAACTCGGCGCGCTACCAATTTGATTGGCAATAATAATAAATGATAAATGAACAATTACATATTAACATTATTTCAATTTTAATAATTACTAGGTAGCGCCGAGTTTTTTTATTTAAAATTTTTTTAATTTATATTTTTTTTCATTTTTAATTTTTAAAAAAATTTGTTCTTTTATTTTATTTTTGTAGAAGATTGAAAAATTATTGACGTAATCTTTTATTTTTTTGGATTTTTAATTTTTAAAGAAGTTTTTTTAATCTTATTTTAATTTTCTAGAAAATTTAAAAATCATTTGACGTAATCTTTTATTTTAACAAATTGATTCAACTCTAACAAAAATATT
>JALHBL010000833.1:47500-64547 GCA_023638675.1 Camponotus pennsylvanicus
AAAATCCAAAGTGACCTTGCCCTGACCTTGACAACGCCACCCAAGGTCAAACCAATGGTACCCTCTTATGTCCCCCTTTAAGCCATACAACTTATATCTGAAACATTTTTCGATTTAATGCAGTTTCTGAGATATTCGCGTGTATTTATTAAAATGGTCTACCCTGTATATGTAACAAAGAAATATAATAACTTAGTTCTTCTAAAATGCTGTTAAGCTTACGTAATATTAACAGCTTATCTCTATAATTGTGAAATGCTACATTGTTCTTTCAATGTGCTCCCTAAGTTATGTAATAGATACATATTGGTTTGCTGGGGTCATAAACAAATTATTCTTTAACTATTTTGTCCACTAAAAATTCATATTGTTCCCTTATAATGATAACCGCATTGATCCGAGTGATATCTTTGCTGGTCTGATCTCAGGCTTTTGAAGGGTTGAAACGATGAAACTGTCCATTTTTTGACATTTTGCCTGAGGAAACATTTGTTCAGTGACCAAAAGGTACACCATATTTCAAATTCAGCCATTTTCGCCGAGGCCCATTTTCACGTGGTTTAGTGCGGGGTCTTTTCAACCTCTGAACGTGCACGAGATAATCAGAGCAGAAACCATCATATTAAAATGGATCCAAGAAAAGGAATTCAAGCAAGAGTTGTGTTTGAAGAATGAGCGCAACTTACCGCGAAAAAACCTGCTGATATCACTGTCCATTTATTGACAAGGATGGATTAATTCGTGTTAGCGGGAGACTAAGACATGCAAGTTTATCGGAAGATCAAAAGCATCCTATAATTCTGCCTGGAAGGCATTATATTACGACACTTATTATGCGGGAAGAGCATGAAAGGAGATTGTATAGTTCGCCAGAGCAATTATTGCATCACGTACGCCAGAGATATTGGCCGATTAATGGACGAAGATTGGCACAAAAAACTGTCAAAACATGCTTAAAATGCTTTCGTTACCGTCCAGTAATACCTGAAGTCCTCTCATGGGCGATCTACCAAAGGAACGCGTTACTATGTTCTCCCGATCATTTACAGTGACCGGGATGGACTATGCTGGGCCCTTTCAACTTCGAGAAAGCAAACGATGAGGCCGAGTATCGATATATAAGAGATATGTCGCTGTATTTGTCTGCTTTAGTACAAAGGCTGTACAGTGATGCCAGAATGCCCACGCGAGCAACGAGCAACCGTAGCGGAGGGGATGACGCGCGCAGACGTAAACTGCGTACCGTGAGAGCCGGAGCCTCGGCTAGTTTCGGATAGTAGAGGAGGACAGAGCTGTTCTTTTCTGTCTCCTTCTCACTTTCCATGTCAGTCCACCACAGTCGGCGACGAGGCAATGCTTCTCGTTCTCGTTGCCTCCAGTGTTGCCAGAGGTGGTACGATTGTATCAGATTTGATACTTTTTTCATTAAAGAGTACGTTGGTACTACTTTGAAAAAAAGAGCGCAAATCTGGTAGGGAGCGTCCAGTTTGACCACGTTCGGATTGACCACAGCCAATTATATCGACCTATGCCTAGGGTAACCAGCAACGATAACCAATCAGAGATGGCTGTGGTCAATTCGAACGTGGTCAAATTATATCCACTCAATCTGGTACCATTTCAAATTCAATAATTTTTTTAAAACAAGCCAATGCATCTGCAGATTGTGCATTAAAAGTTGAGAACTGAAATTTGACCAATTAAAACAAAAAAATTTTAACTCCTTTATTCTGATTGGTCAAATTTTAATCTCGAATCAGTTAACAGTATTACCCATGAATTTCGGAACACACTCAGCAGCTATATTCGAATAATTTTACATATCATGTTCTATGTTTCTATTATACATATGTACATTTTTATCACGCAGTTGCTGTGTTGCATGGTTACATTGTCTTCTTTCACATTATATTTTACGAATGCTATATTCGAAGAGGATAAGCTACATACAGCAGATACAATACTTAATAACTTAAATAATCCCGTTTTTAAAATATATCTTTTATTTTTATCTTACATATTAGATATTATAAATAAGATGAATCTTATATTTCAAGGTGAAGGTACTCAAATTCATATATTGCATACCCAATTCATTACTTTATATAAAAATATGTTAAGAAATTTTATTCAAAAAACGATTATTGATAAAATTGATTTATCAAAAATTAATTTAACTAATCCTGATAATTATTTAAAGTTAGAAGATATTTATATGGGTGCAAATGTACAACTTTTTTAAAATAATCATTTAATATCTCCAGAAGAATTAAATAAAATTAGAATTAATATCTTAAATTTTTACATAGAGTTATGTGAGCAAATAAGAAAACGATTTGATTTTAATGATAAAATTTTAATATTTCTTACCAATTTTCATCCAAAACGAGCACTAAGTGGAGATATTACTACGATAGCACAAGCAGCGAACTTATTTAAAAATTTAGTTACCAGTGTGGAAAATTTAAATAGTGAGTGGAGACAATTACAGGATGTGCAATATCTTAAACAATTTGAGAATGCTTCATTTGATCAATTTTGGATGGAAGTATTTCAAATGAAAAATGAATTAAATGAAAGTATGTTTCCTAATTTAACTCAATTAATTAAGGGCATAATGTGTTTGCCACACTCTTCTGCATCTGTAGAGAGAATTTTTTCTCAATTAAATTTGATAAAAACTGATTTACGAAATAGATTAAACATAAAAACATGTAACTCTATTATACCGGCAAAACAACTTATAGAGAATGAAAATTGTTATACATGGGAACCTTCTGAGACATTAATGAAAAATAAAGCAAAATATTGAGTGCATATTTAGACTTATTGTTAGTGTTTTATTTATATGGTGTATGTATTTATATAGTATGTATATATATATATATATATATATATATATATACATATATACATACATACATATATCTGGTACAAATTTGGTACTTTTTACTATAATATCTGGTACAATCTGATACTTTTTCATCATTAAGTTGGTACAAAATATTTTTGTACGCTGGCAACACTGGTTGCCTCTGGTCTCTCGCTTTATTTAATACGCGTAACAGCGTTAAATGTTTTTACAGCCTTTTTGTATTATTATATTATATATTATGTATGCGTTATGTATTAAATATACGAGTAGGTATATAAGGCGGGTTCTAACTCAGGTCCTCTCAGGGGGGGTGAGGCGCGAGGGGAACCGCGGTGCGGGGGGGGTGACGTCACGCGCGGGAAAGGAGGAATAGCGACGCTCGGTGAGTGACGTCACGCGCGGGGAAGGGGGATCCGCGGCGTGAGCGATGGACGAGGGGGTCCACGAGGAGAAGGGGGATCCGCGGAAAGAAGACGGTGCGAAGGTGTGAGAAGGATAGCGCTACGTGTGGGAAAAGGATAGCGCTAAGTGTGTGAAGAGGACAATGCGACAAGGATGACATCAACGTGTGACAAGGATGGCGTCAACGTGGGACAAAGACGACGCATTGTAAGATGCTGCATAGGTTGGAGAAGGACGACGCAAATGTAAGTGACAAGCATATGAAAGAGAGAGCGATGTCGTGAGAACAACGCGTGCGAGAGAGAATGACAATAGCGCGAGAACAACGCGTCTGAGAGAGAACTATAATATCGCGAGACTTAGAACGATAATAGCGCGAGAACAACGCGAGCGAAAAAGAGAGAACGATAGCGCGAAGAGAACGCATACGAAAGAGAGACTTATGATTAACGCGAGACTTACAACTAGCGCAAGAGAGAGAGACGCAAGGGATGGGAACGCAAGGAGAGGCGCGTAAATAATCACATTTTTTTTTAATTATAAATATACATTTATTAAAAATCTGTTATACATTTTTGTGTCATAGCGCGAGAGAGATTACTTATTCTAAGCGCGAGAGAAAGAGATAGCGCGAGAGAACAATGACGCATGCCGAAGATAGTGAGACTTATGATTAACGCGTGCGAGAGAGAACGATATCGCTATACTTATAACTAGCGCAAGAGAGAGAGAGAAACGCAAGGGGAGAACGCATAAGGGAGATAAGAACGCAAGGAGAGGCGCATAAATAACTGCAATTTTTTTTTCCAATTAAAATATATAAAATTTATTTTAAAATGTGTGTGCGTGTACTATACAATTTGTGTGTATATGTGTGCGTGTGTGCGTGTGTGTGCTTAAAATTAAGAATAATAATAATATAAAATATAAAATTTAAAAAAATATAATAATAATTAAAAAATATAATATAGGGGGGGGATGCGCCGGACTAAGGGGGAGGCCGCTCCTGGAACAGAAAAGACACATTTCATTAGATTTAATAATTTATTTTAGGATACTTTTGATGTATTACAAATTGAAAGTTACAATATTTTTCATGATCCATTTATTTTAATTTGTACCTACAAATGGGACACATGTTGCATGGTATTATTTGATGCAAAGATTTTTTACATTCTTTGCAAGACATATTAGATAAATATTCATAATATGTGATTCTATGTTCCCGAACAGAACTAGCTTCTAAGAATAGATACGATAATCTAAGGAAGCACTCGGTACAATATTTGGACTCATTTTCCACATAATAGTAGGATATGCAACATATCTTCGTATGTTCCAATGTTATTATTTCAATCAAATTTAAATTTCGATGTTTAGTTTGTATTATAGTGAATTCGATAGATTTACACTGACACTGAACTCGTATTGCACTGAACTGTACGAGTGCAGCACTAGGTCCAATCAACACTCAACACGTTATGTTGCACTGAAATGAGACTAGTGTCGACCGGACCTAGTGCTGCACTCGTACAGTTTAGTGCAATACGAGTTCAGTGTGAGAGATACAACGTTCGTTGGTATTACCAGAGAGAAACCTGAGAGCGGCCACCAGCCTCGACGGGCACATTTCTCGACGCTTGACGCGCCGTCTGACAAAGTGGATGTGAACTATATCCATTACGCTCGGTAACGAAACATGGTTTGTGTCTATGATATAGTTCATGTCCGAACTATTCAGATGAGATGGACAGTCAGATAAGAACCGATAATCCATCGTTCTGCCTTTGTCTCACCAATGACAGACCACGCGACTGCCACGCGACGAGCTTACGATTTTATCTCTTTTCCCTTCCCCTTCCTCTCGTCGCGCTTTTACGTTCTTTTACTGCTTAATGTAATAAATTGAGGACAGAAAATGTTAAAAAAATTCGGGCACAGTTAACATTAAATAAATACATTTATAAAAATACTTTTTAGTTATTTTTTTATTTATTTATTGATACATCATTTTAAATTTTTAATAATAATAAATTTGGATCCCTTTTTCTCCGCCTCCACCTCTACCCCGGCCTCTACCTCTTCCTCTTCCTCTTCCTCTTCCTCTTCTACCTCTCCATCCTCCTCTTCCCCTCCATCCTCTCTGCGCAGCAGCAACAGCTGCTTGTATTACTGATTGTAATTGGTCTTGTTGCAATAAGAAATAAATATTATATTATCCTCGAAAAGCGAACTCTGAAACAGCCTCGTGCAAGGCGTTAAATATAATATATATACATATATATATATATATATATATATATATATATATATATATTGTGACGTGACATTTTTGGTCCGTCACAAGGATCGTGATATCCGGCCGAGAGGAAATATTGGGTCCTCGTCCTCCCGTAATTTGGGGAGAGAGAGAGCGACTACTGGAGGCGAGATTAGACTCGCCCTCCCTGCGATTTTTTTAGAGATAAGGATTTTTGCGATTTTGTATAAGCGAGGCAATAGGGGGCGTGATCTCATCCGGTGACTCAAAAGGAAGAAGACGTCCCGATAGGAAGGAAGCAAGACGGGCTGAGGTGCCGAGCTACCGGAGTGCGTCGAGTTAAGTATCATTGCATGATTCAGCCATGCTCCGAGTAAAGAAGTCGCCCGAAAATCGTTGTTGCCGCCCCTGTAAGATTTGAATGTCCAACAGGTACGAGGAGTAACTGAGGGGAGGAATCCCACTCCAGAGGAAGACGTTAAACCCTGGACCCCGAATCGGAGTCGCATCGGCCGTAAAAGCGCTACGGATCCAACCAGAGATCAACGGAGGGCGACTGCCGAAGAGGTCCCTCGCACTGGGCGCCGCTAAATAAAAATTAAAAGGAATCCGGCAGAGAGGCAGGGCGCGACGGAAATGAATACGGCCCGAAAGGCCGCAGAATTAAGTGAGCCACGCGACGATCCTGAGGGTAGCGGAAGCGCCACAGGTGGCCTGAATCGAGATTAACTCGCCGGCGTACTCCCGACGGGCCTCACGCTCGTCACTGTTCGGCGGACCGGCGAAGAGGACGACGGCCCTAAAATATTGATCCGAAAGAGTGGATGCCGAGGAAACGGAGACGCACCAGGAGTCACCGGTGAGACGAGCGTCGACCGTAGCTGGCCGCTTCAGGTTTAGAGTACAGGTAGAAATAGCTCGAACAGCGTCGGGGCCGTATAGCTGCCGTCATTGAATTTATTGTGAATTTCGTTTTTCTGCGTTCTCGATATTTGCGTCTTAAAGTACGATGGCCGGCCTAAAGACTTTGTTCGAGCTCTCCTTAAAGCACGTGCCCTCTCTCCCGGTTCAGCGCCGACAGTCAGCGTAATTGTCTTTTATTGTATAATTATCGTTGTCTTGTAACATAAATTTGTTAGTTATAATTTTCGGCGAGCGAGCTCACACACACAAAGGCGATTGCGATATTCGATAGCCGGCAACTACGTCGCGGCGTCGGCTCGCATATTTCCGAGGCCAAGTTGTTCGATACGTTATTATCGTGCATAATTATTCGCGTTTTGATGTAGTTATTTATTGTATATAAGTCCGTAGTCGCTTGATCCTGACATTAATGTAGTAGATCGGTATAATCGACTCGCCTCTTTAATCGATTCTGTTAACTGTGTGCGCGGCGAGTAGACCCATTTTTATAATTAATTATTTCTATTAACGAAAGACGGATGTCCTTCAAGGAGTCGACACCGCGGTGCTCATTATCAAAAGTTATTCGTGGAATTCGTAGCTGCCGAAGCTCTAACAAGTCTCGATTAGCGCGGAATTCCGGGACTTTTCTTTTACGCTTTCTTTCTGTCGCGTGACGCGTGATACCGCGGTGATCGCGCTCGAACGCCGGCCCGTCGCTGCCGGCTAATAATCTGAAATCAATTGTATAAAATCGTTCTACATCTACGCGAATCTGTCTGTTACTGAAACTTATTTACATGTTAAATATATTAATCCTCGTTACTAGAATATCATGTTTTATGTGCAGCCACCTTGTATTCTCGATCCTTCCCAATTAATTGAAAATTAAACGGACCGCCCCTCTACCAATTTCGATACGGGGCTAGCCGAGTGTCCGTCGCGATAGCTTTCGAATTCTTTGATTTCCTTTAGAGTGTCGTAAATGATATAATGTATTGAGAGACTTTATTAGAGCGGTGCGTATCCCCGCACCTGGCGCCCAGGCAATTTTAGAGTTTTACATTTTGAGAGAAGATCGCGCCGAAGGTGTGCCGTGGGCCAATATCACCGGCCACAATTAACATCAGCCCAACATAAAAAAATAAACGGTCACAATATATATATATGTATATATGTATATATATCTAAAAACAACATGCTTTCGTAAATATACATGAAAGCGAGACAAAGCAAAACATTTCGCGATTTCTTTTATTAACACTGTTGACCGCTGTTACACATGTGATATATGTGCGGCCGTCAAAATATTAATATTTATAATATAAAATGTATTAATCTTTACTTACGGTTAATACAATCAGCTCCGTTGTAACGGTCGGGACCGTCGCCACCGTGGTCGCCGTGGCCGTCGGGGCCGTCGGGGCCGTCGGGGCCGTCGTCAGCGTGGACACCGTGGCCGCCACGGCCGTTGCCGTCGTCGCCACCGTATCCGCCGTAGCCGTCGGGGCCATCGTCGTCATCGTCGTCATTGTATTTATACGTATGCTGCAACAATTCAATATTAATAAAGTACATAAGCATTTATGTATTTAAAATGACATGCATAATGAGTAATTATATGTATGATACTAAACTCAGCGCCGTCCTTCCTTGTCCTTCCTCTTGTATTTCCAGGCGATAGTGATGCCAGATTCGAGACGCTGACAAAGAAAGAGCCGCTCGGGACAAAGCTGCCAGATTTCCGCCGCAAGCAACATGCAACACGGTGTGGAGGGGGTAATGAGGATGTGAGCGTAAGCGTACGTGTGAGCTTGGCGCTTCGGCTAACTTCGGATAGTAGAAGAGGACAGAATACAGTCTTCTGTCTCCTTCCTACCAAACTGGCAACGAAAGATGGGCAACGCGCGACGCTGCTCGCTTCTCGATATCTCAATGCGTGCGACAGCGTTAAATGTTTTTCCCTTATAGCTTTTTATATTATACATATATTTTTAACTGATAAATATATTATACATTTATCAGTTGTAAGAAAATATCGATATATTTTTTCATGTGAAAAATTAAATGACATAATTCTTATAAACAAATGTATATATACAGGGCTTTCGAAATCTAAAAACGTACCCCCCTATCTCAGAATCTATGTATCATAGGGCAAAATGACCCGAACAAAAGTTTTATGGTTCATAAAGTTCTGTTTTTTTGTGACCTCAAATTTGACCTTGATCGTGACCTTGAAGGTTTTTTGAAGGTTAATTTGCGTTTTTTAAATGGGAATTGCTATTTTTGACTCGGATTTGGAAAGGGCGGGAAATTTTACGTTCAGATATGTAATCTTGTGATGGTAAAAATGACACTCAAAACCTACTTTTATCCTACCCCAAGCACCCCAAAGGGAACAGAATTCTACTACGTCCACGTCGTTGTTCCTGGATAGCGCTAAAAGTAGGATAAAAGTAGGATTTGGATGTCATTTTTACCATCACAAGATTACATATCTGAACGTAAAATTTCCCGCCCTTTCCAAATCCGGGGTCAAAAATAGCAATTCCCATTTAAAAAACGCAAATTAACCTTCAAAAAAAAACCTTTAAGGTCACGATCAAGGTCAAATTTGAGGTCACAAAAAAACAGAACTTTATGAACCATAAAACTTTTGTTCGGGTCATTTTGCCCTATGATATATAGATTCTGAGATAGGGGGGCCGTTTTTTTTTTTCAGACCTGTATATATATATATATATATATATATATATATTTTAATATATATATATATATATATATATTTTAAGTATACAAGATTTTAGTATATAAAAAAAAACAATTCTACTTACATCTTGCGTGAGTCTTGCAACGAGTGAGACAGTCTTCCAACTCATATTTGTGTGCACAGTTATAAATGTATTATATGTATATTAAATGTAAGGAGCATGTAGTATATCTCGCTTTTTTAACAACAGTCTACGTTATTATATAAAGAGTGTGTTAATTTTTTCTTTTTCTTTATTTAATAATTTTTTTAATTTTTCTATTACTTTTAGAACATAAATTATTATATTGTTTAACGAAAACTAATGTTTCACAAATATTTTAATATATTATAATTATCTCATTGAGATACGAAGACAGTCATATATGTGATACATCCATGTTAAAAATATTAATGTGCCATATATGATGTTTAAACTGAGAAAAGATATATGATGTTTAAACTGAGAAAAGATTTGTGGTAATTTAATATATGTGTCGATTAAGATAAAATATTATGGGAATAAGGAAAATATAGAACAAATATTTGGAATAAGGACAGATTAGGTTGTAAATAAATAATACTAATATCTGGCTTCGCCAATAAGTAATTATATATTAATATAATTCGACCAAAATGAAAAACAAATTGACAAATAAATAGAAGTATACATATAGATGTTATTCGCGAAACCAGGTAGTAGCTTCATTTCAAATAACATGTATAACGTTTTTTATTTAGACTTTTATACATAAAAATTTTAATTTTTAATTGTAATTAAACATATATGTACATAACACATGTAAGTGATTTTTTTTGCAATATCACTCTAAGGTTGAGATTCTAATCTCTTATAGTAAGCTGTCTTTTCTGTGTACTAATTTTAGTCTCCATGATTATTTAATAATTTTATCCATATTTCTTATTGTATGTAACATAGAACGTGTATTTAAATTCAAAGTTTAGAAAAAAAAATTTATTTCTTGTTGACATTATTAAGCATGACGTTAAGATTGCACTCACAGTTAAAAAAATTGCATAAATGAAAGACTAGCAAATCTTATCACGGGGAAATCTATATGTAGATTTCCTTGAAGTGTATGAGTGTGTATGTTACGTCTCTTTTTCTGTAATTATATGTTTATACTAATTGTATTTTTATAGACGTCTCTTTTCATTGTGATTTGTTCAAAATCACTGTTATATATTTTTATGTGATTTGTTATATATTTGTTATAGCTGCACGATATTCATTTACATCTTTCCCTTTAATTATATATGAATATTCATGTATGAATACCGTGTGCCAACGAGTAATGAGACAAACATAAATGCATTTCCTTAAAATATTTATATTATTCGTATCTTAGGATATCATTAATAGTAAGACATTTAAATATGATTTCCCAATTTCATGGCATGCTTGCATTATAACTTTTTGTTTTATTTTTTTGTCTTTTCGTGATAGATTTGCTAGTCTCAGACATTTATGCAATAATTTTAACTGTGATTGCAATCTTCCATGACATTGGGAATTGCATATTTCTTTTTCCCGTTATTGAACAGAAAATGTCAGTAAATTAAAAATCAGTTTTAAATTAATTAGTACAACAATCTTTAAGATATATGTAACGATTTTTAAGATACTAATAATATAAAAAATGAAGGAAATATTTTCGTACTTTTATGTAAGTTACAATATAAATTTAAAGTACGTTCTATGTTACTTATTTTTTTATTTTATAATATTTTAATCTTTTTATAAAACTACTTATTTGACAAGTTTTTTATTTTTCTTTTAAATGTATTCACTGCCTTTGCAGCGTGATTATTGTATCGCGTACGGGAATATATTTTAACTGTCATTAAAAATTTTAACGCTTGCATGCGGTGATTGTAACACTTATCATTTATATCAAACCATCCGGCATGCATTTTATTCGTTGCATACATACCTTCATTCGCAATCTTCTCAAGAATCTGTGTGGATGCCCAATGATGCTGCCACGTACGGTTGAAGCTCATCAACTGTGTTTTAATTATATTTATAAAGAGGCTTGTTGGTCGAGTTAATTTTGTAACTGTTGGAGCATCCTCGTCTGCGTTGGGATATTCACGGTATTCAATGTATCTTTCATTTGGCGTTGCGTCCTCCATTGGCGTTTTTAACATTGTTGTACGACAATTCTCACAATTATTTTTCTCAATACATCGTCGTGCGACATACCCTGCAAAATATGTTATTGCATTATCATCATAATTATTAAGTATACTTACATTATTTATGTCCACATCATATTCCTCGAGAATGTCTGAATGTTTGTCAAGTAATTCTGTTACTAAATCGGCATCATCAACATCGTCTTCAACATCATCAACAGCAACAACATTATTTGCACTCATACAATTTTCAACCGTCTTAATAACTTGATTCGGTTTATTAATGAGAGCTTCACTTTCAGAGCATTGCACATTGCCTTTATCGCTTGTCTGAATGTAACCAGTGGATAATATATGTCTAATTGATAGTCGGACCATTCTTGCAGTTGGATTTGGATTAAATCCTCCTCGTTGCCGAAGTTTTGAAAATAAATGTTCCACTGAATCCTGGTTGCATAAACCTGTTGCAAGTTCAAATTCTTCATTTTTACTTGCAAGTTCTTTATACAGAGCAAGAATTGCTTGTGTCGTAATGATAAAACCTTTGAAACAAGGAACTTGATATATTCTGTCCGAAAATTTTGACCATCCTGAACACCACTGCACAAAGTTTGACAATAGATCTTCAATATCTGGATTTTTCCTTGATAATGATCGTTTTCCGCCGAATGTGACATTAAAACTGTAGGAGTTGCAAGCATCAATTACGCTGTTCATATGCTCTGCAAAATCAGCTGTCGTTTCCCATGTATTTGAATTTAATTCTTTTGAGTCACCGGCTATTTTAATTGCACATGCGAATGTATGGCTAAATAATTGAAACGCTCTTTTTACATTCATTGCTTCAAAACAATTTGGATGAATGTGTGCCCTTGAAATATGGGACAATAAATTAGAGCCTCCTTTTGTCGCATTATCAATGCTCCAGGTTTTCACAAAATCAGAATATGATGCAATTATTTCTCCTTTGCAATATATATTGCCATGTGTTCTAAGAAAACTCGCTAATCTTTTTACTAGATGCGGAAAATCGTATAAAGTATAATATTTTTTATTATTATATATAAAATATGGATTTTCTACATCAACGCCTAGTTGATTATAAGTGGCTTGATTATTTGTACCTTGATCACATGTCAAAAGTTTCACATTCGCACCCGTGTCATTCAATTTATCTAGACACATCTCAACTAAGTGAATTATTTCATGTGATTTCATACATTTACCTGAAAGAAAATATGCCAATGGTTGTCGCCATGGATGACGTGCATTTAAGCTATCAAGGCAAAAGACAAAAACGCACTTCGTTCTTTCTGTTTGTCTGCCCAAAGGTCCTAGATCAACAAGACCTTCTATTTCGTCTAATTTTGAGGAATATTCTTCATAGCTTTTAATAGACATCTCGTCCCATTTCAAGGCACACACTCTTTCTTCCTCAGGAATTTGTGCAATTTTTTCTTTCAATTTTTGAAATATAATATACACAAAATCCTGGTTTTATATTATATTCTTCTACCCATCTTCTAATTGTTCTTTGTCCAGGGAAATTGCAACCTGCTTTCTTTAAACGGCAAAATGCTGACGCTGAATAATAATATAATTGTTTTGAAAGTATTTTCTCTTCCTCAGTATATCGTGTACGTGGTGTATGCAGTTGTAAATGTATCATGGTCTTTGCTACAGGATGCAGTTCTTGTGCATTTATTAAATTTTTTAGCACTTTTTTCTTTTCTTCCTTTTTATTTGAATTTTTACATTTACATGTTTGTGTCATCCTTTGAATTCGAAATTCTAAGCGCTTAATTTTTTGCCGCAAATTCAAATTCTCAATTTTCAATGCTTTGTTTTTTGCTTTTAGATCACTTTTTTCTTTATTATTTCTTGGAATGCTATCATCTTCGCATTCAACATTTCTTTCACTGCTTTTACATTCAATATCTTGATGTAGTGGCTCCAAATGTACCCATTCCATAACGTTTTCCTCTTCCGCAGATATTTCGAAATTTAAAGCTGCAGGCCTGTATGTCCGTAGAACGCATTCTTCAGATATTTGTTCCTTCATTATTAGATTTTCATCGTTGGGTGAAAGTGCTTCTGTAATATCTCTTTGCATTTCACCTACTTCAACATTTTCGTTTGCAGAATTTGAGCCAGCGTTTTCATACGCAATTGGTACAGCATCCTTTCTTAATCGTCCTTTTGTTGCGTTTGTAAATGATGTAATAAAGAAATGATCTTCACACAATCCTAATTTTCTAAGGGTATTGGCAGACAATTTTTCCAAATTTGTATTTCCTGTAACAAAAATACAACACATTATGAAAATTACGATTACATGTTTACTTCAAGCTGACATAGCAATTGGTATACCGAGTGTTTGGTAAAAAAAAATTTTCTATGTCGGGCGTGTCGGTTATAACCAATTCGATAAAGCGCTACTTCGTAATAGCGCGTGGCAGTGCACGTAAGATGTCTGCTCGAAAGAACCCAAAAACTATCACATATCCTCCTAATATAAACAGCAATAATTCAAATATACAGGGTGTCCCATTTTAAATAATACGCTCAAATATCTCCGAAACGGTGTGTTAAATAAAAAGTTTCAAACAAAAATTGTATGGCTTGAAAGGGGCCATCAGATGGTGGCAATGATTTGACCTTGGAGAGTCATTTGAAGGTCACGTGAAGGTCACCGTCAATTTCTTAAACGGAACCCCCTATTTTTTATTGCATATTCTTGTACCTTATCTCGAGAGCTTTCCAAAACACTATAATAAAGTATTTTTTCATTCAGTACTTTTCGAGTTATGAGGCTTGAAATAATTTCTTAATTTTACATAAACCATAAAATATCTAGTAAAATATTCATTTTTCGATTATCTTACCTTAATACTTTTATGTACAAAATAATGATTGAAGAATCAATTGGTGTAAAGAAAACACATAGTTGTTTCGAAGAAAAAATATGTAATTTGCAATTCACATTTTTTTTTTTAAACAACTATGTTTTTTCTTTACATCAATTGATTCTTCTCATTATTTTGTACATAAAAGTATTAAGGTAAGATAATCGAAAAATAAATATTTTACTAGATATTATATGGTTTATGTAAAATTAAGAAATTATTTCAAGCCTCATAACTCGAAAAGTACTGAATGAAGAAATACTTTATTATAGTGTTTTGGAAAGCTCTCGAGGTAAGCTATAATAATAAGTAATAAAAAATAAGGGGTTCTGTTTAAAAAATTAAAGGTGACCTTCACGTGACCTTCAAACGACTCTCCAAGGTCAAATCATTGCCACCATCTGATGGCCCCCTTCAAGCCATATAACTTTTGTTTGAAACATTTTTTTATTTAACGCATCGTTTCGGCGATATTTGAGCGTTTTATTTAAAATGGGACACCCTGTATATCTCCAATATAGTTTGGCCTTATCTGACAAGGATGTAAACGATAATTACCTGTTTAAGAATAAAAAAAAATATTGGTGGCGTTGTCATGATAACAATAATCAACATTGCGATAAACATTAATTATAGTGTATATATATATGTATATATGTATATATTATTGTACAGAGTGAATATAGGTTCAAGTAAATGTAAATAAGTAGATATATGTATATTTATCCTCTTCCTATCCCTTTTTTTCTCTTTTTTTCTTCTTTTGTTTTAACTGAATAGTAAAAATTATATGATAAACCGTTTTTTTTACTAGACCTGATTTTTTACTGGTAATTCTAACATTATATAGATATTTAATGAGTAGACTATATTACTCGATACTAACATTAACCCATAAGTTACACATACTTATTTTCAATAAATTATTGTACATGACAGCGAGAGCTCTGCGTAGCCGATTAGTCTTGTTAAAAAGATTTATGTTAATATATTTGCTTTTGTTTATGTAGCATTAAAATTTGTATCTATTTATTGGTCTTTAATAAACAATAAAAAAAAAAAGTCTGCTTGTCACGGCGCTGACCCGAGTTCGAATTTCACTGCTGTCTTTTTTTTATTTTTATTTTATAATAATAAAATAGCAAATAATATGTATTTAATTTGGGAGCAGAAAAGGCAAAAAATTAATAAAATAATGACAATTATTGCACAAAAACATACCTGTATTGCGTATCCATGTATTGCATCTTGTATCCTTCTGCATTGGAAATCGGAATAGCCGTTTCCCATGCGAAAATCTCCCATTCTTACATTCTTTGTACACGCACTTATCATAATAACTATCTACAGGGCACTGACTCGACATAGTGATTGTTTATTGTAATGCAAAACAAAAAAATATAAAAATAAAATTAAAAAAACTTAAAAGTAGAAATAAAAAAGAAATACAACACGTGATAAAAAAATAAAGAAATTACACAACCGACACAATAAAAGCATACACGCACGTACGTGTACACGCCAAAATATTTACAGATAATGTGTCGTGTTCTATAAAAGAAACGATAACACGTGTTGCAAAATACACAAATCTTACAGATCGTTAAAAAAAATATAAATTTAAAACAATAGAAGAGATCTGTTATGCACAGATAATGAAGCACCGCAGAATCGAACGTCACTTGTAAAGCTCGCTACGCTGACTGATTATTATCAGCGTGTTGTCGCGCATTACTTGTTTCATAGCATCAAATAGCCGCGAAATCACGACACTTTGAAACGTAATTCGTAATTTATATATTAATAAAAGATTAAAGAATCTGTTTATTGTTAATGTAAAGTTATTTTGTATGTCATCATACAAAGAATTATAGTTTCACAAACTGGTTTATCTATCTTTTTGTTATTATTTTCAAAATTAAACATGATTACATAAAAAATGATTACATAAAATTAATCATCCGAATTATCGATCTCATCAAGACATGAGCCAGGATGATATTTATCATAAAAACATGAAAAACATAATGTAATACAACATCTAGCGCATTGGATGCTGTATTGTGCCGTATACGTGTGAGTAATCTTATTGAAATTTTATTTTTTTACCAGAAAACTTTTCACAGCATTCGATACGCTAGATGTTGTATTACATTATGTTTTTCATGTCTAACACTAACACGCAAATGCATCAAAGTAAGATATCATTCGCATCGACATGTATATTTTTCGAATTAATTATTTAAAAAATATATAAAATAAAATATTAAAATAATATGAGAGTTGCAAGCATTTATGAAATACAGATATAATTATTTTAAATAAAAAGAAAAGGTTTTATTAAAAAACATTTTTAATAAATGTCTTCATAATAAATAAATAAATTTGTCTCTATGTATTGGGCGCCCGAAGTCGTCTCGAAATCCTATCCGAATTATGTAAAATGTAGAGCGTGAAAGATGAAACGGGGCCGACGAGGGATGGAAGGAGACATGAGCTTTGCGATATAAAATCACCGCTAGCTCGCCTCATGCCTATCGCCGCGTGGTCTGCCATCGTTGGTGAGACAAAAGCAGAACGATAGATTATCGGCTCTTGTCTAACTCTCATGTCCATCTCATGTGAATAGTTCGGACATGAACCATAACTCGGACATGAACCATAGCTCGGACACGAACCATGTATCATTATCGAGCGTAACGGACGTAGTTGACGTCCACTTTGTCAGGCGGCGCATTAGGACAATGTGCTCGTTAAAGCGAGGTGGCCGCTCTCAGGTTTCTCTCTGA
>JALHBL010000837.1:0-86527 GCA_023638675.1 Camponotus pennsylvanicus
TAAGCGTTGTCCTCCCTGCGCGGTGAATTACAGCATAGGTGTTAGGTTTATGCGGTACGATTTATGATGTATTTTTAGTTTTATTTTTATTTTTATTTTTATTTTTAGTTTTCCATATTTCTTTATCTTTATGTCCACGTTGATTTATTGTATTATATTGTATTCATTTTATTTTTTGTTTTTATTTTATATTTTCTTTTTATTTTCTTTTTGGTTTAGTTTAATTTGCATGATTCTGTGCTTATTCTGTGAAAAGGTTGTAAGAGGTTCGGGTACGCTCCTCGAAAAAGCGCCTCCAATCCCCAAGGGGACGAATAAAGATATCAATCAATCAATTATACTACCAATTACTTTGATATCATATTATAGTAGATAGAATCCTAAATATTATGAATTTTGAATCATGTTCTAGTTTTCGAAATAGGATACTTGCATAAAAAACATACGAAAGGAAAAATAATGAGTATGTTTTTAAATTTGAGTAATTCCAATATAATATTCTACTCTACAATCAAATAAAATATTTGTGTAAAACCAACGAAGGCTGAGAAAAATGATGTATCGTGGGACATTACTAAAAATGTAATGAACGCGGTTGAGTCGTATCACATGACACAAATATCATCGTATATCCTGAATCCTACGTTGCATCACCATTACAAAATCACGCGGAAGGATTGGATTTATTACAAAGATACGCGTGGAAATTTTTTGGCGAGACAAACAAAATTATTTGTTACAAAAACGATGTGTCTAAAATTGTTGAAGTCAATTATGATTCTAAACTAACAAAACTGACTCACTTTCCTATAGTATATTATCAGAACGTGAACATGAATTAATATTTAAATTATAACGAGTAGCGCTGTAATTTATCCTTGATCTCTAAATAGTTTGACGATTAATTTAGTTGAAATAAACAATAACATTGTGGAATTATGTTTCGATAATTATAATGTATTCCGTTTGGATAGAAGTATTGCAAATAACGATTATTTACATGGAAATGGCGTATTAATAGCAATTTATAACAATTCACAACAATTTTATCCCGCTTTAAATGTAACTGTAACATGCGTTAAATAACTTTTTGTCGATATACGACTAATGGCTGTTTCTACCAACGTAAAACTTTAATCTTAGCTTAACTCATTCTTTGTTTTTTTCCTAAAGGAACAATTAGAAGGAGACGAAGAGTGAGTTAAGCTAAGATTAAAGTTAAACGACGGTAGAAACAGGCATAAATCATAAACACATGTTATTGACACTTGTCTCTTAAACTCGGATTCTTCTGTTTATGATTCACACTGCCTGTGTTGAAGAATGATGAGAATGTGACACACACACACTTAATGCTGATAAATTAATAATCGAAAATTACAACTTGCTTTACACATATTGGCATAATAATTATAATTATCTGTAATACTTGTATTTACTGCCATATGAATGAACAGGCAAATGTGAACTTACATTATTTTAACGCATTTAATTTCGATCGGTACAATAACATTGTTAATGTAAACAATTATAGATACACACCAAAAAATATTATAGATACATATATAGATACATATAAATATTATAGATACAAATAATTATAGATACATATTATACATTGAATCTTGTTTTTTTATTATGTCTCAAAATCTTTAGTTTAAACTTTATATACTTATGATTATTATCACATATATATATAGACACATTCGACCATTGTAATGTCTTTGCCGATATCAGTGAAATTATTTCCCCAATCCCAGTTTACGAGTGGAAGTTATACAATCAAATTATGAGAACATTAATGATTATCTTCGCAATATTTTATGAAAATTAATGAATCTTAATATTAATAATGCTGTTGAGTTTTTATATAATCATCTTAATTATGCAATTTCTGCTTAAACTAATAATAAGCTAATTATTTTCGTTTAATATTTAAATTCAAAAATTTAATCAAAAATTAAACATTTTAAAATAATATAAAATAAAATTTAAAAAATGTTAATTAAAAAACGGCGTAATCAATTCTATACATTTTCAGATAGATGAATATTTAAATTAAAATAATTTACAAGCCAGAAAATTTCATAAATAACTTTTTTCATTGAAAGTATTTTATATTATTATATTATTATTATATTATTATATTATATTATCATATTATCATATTAATTATTATAGTTTAAAATGAAATTACAAGCTTGCTTGTGTGATTGTTACCGTAAGATTCAACATAAATTAAAGTGCTCTATTAGCATCGTATATTAATTGTATTTATTCGTATTTATTGCAATTATAAATTTTTCAGAAGAATTTATTATGATTTAATAGAAATATGCTATAATATAAAAATGTTTCATCTAAAGCAATATGCGATGAGGGAAAAGTTGTAAAGATTTAAGAAACCTTACATACACACACACACACACACACACACACACACAGTAAATAGCTTTTCAATGGATTACTTTCGAATTACCGCAGCATAATGGTTTTCCCTAATGAAGGATATTTCATCCTATTAAGGAATATTTTATTCATCTATAAAAGTAACACACATAATAGCACACTCCAAATATCTAATCGTCTCAAGAAATTCAAGGAAGTCATCCTGACCATCTCATGTATTTTTGATGAATATTCTTGATGTTCGTAGAAAATTTATATTTTCCTATTAGAAAAACAACAATATCGCTAAAAATCATTGGAGGAAAGCAGAAAAAAAATAAATTATGAATATAAGGAGAATATAAAGAGTTATCACAAGTTTCGCCTGTTTGGTGGATGTCACGAATCGAATCATTGTGATCAAAATAATAGCTGATGATGATGTATTTATCTGGGAAAAATTTCAAGTTGAACAAAGGAATGATTTTAGAGATATATGAAGAGTTGTCAAAATTATCAAAATCGGTAAGCGAATCTATATATGTATTATCCTTGGCTATCATTAGATCACAACTGGATTTAAGGTCCACCAAATGGGCCAAAAACAGATGTTTTTGCAATTGCTATTTGATAAATTAAACTTTTGATCAAATCGAGAAATACAAATTAAGAATATACGTATATAGATAATGGAAATTATTATATAGAATATAACATATTATATAATTGTGCTATAAGCATGAAATGTTCGTTGAATATAAAAAATACTCTTTCTCTCTCTCCTTTCTTTCTTCCCCCCTCTCTCTCACTCACTCTCTCTCTCTCTCGCTCTCGCTCTCGCTGTCTCTCGTTCAAATCTGAAAGTCTCAAGGTCTTAAATATTTTCAGCGACTGTTGTTGTCAGAAGAATAAATGTAAATAAATTATCAGAACAGTATCCAAGTTAGCAGTATCAAGAGATTAACCATACAGTGACAACGTGGAGAGTTAAATTCATAAGACGTATTAATCCGCTATTATAGCAAAAGCTTACATATTTCCCCCATGGAACAGATCGCACGAACATCGCCATCATGTTGGCATTGTAAATTAGGTACGCAATTTTATTTTTATGAAATAATCGGAGTTTATTAAATTTTTTTTATAAAGGTAATTGCGGAGTATAAATTTTTTTAATCAGCGTTATGTATTTTGTATTATAAACCATTTTATGCGTCACACACACACACACACACACACACACACACACACACACACACACACACACACACACACACACACACGCATAAAAGTATGTATCTATATAATTTATTTACTAAAAAGATTGGATATATATATTATATAATTTCAACATTATTATTTAAAAAATGTATTATGTATATAAATCTGTTTATGATAGATGTGCCGAGAAATCTCAAACCCAAATGTAAATGTAAAGATAAATTCATACATGATTATTGTCTGAAGATGATAGCAAATACTAAAGACACACTTTATTGCCCATTTTGTAAAGATCGCTATCCATTAGAAATACGGCCCGAATCAGAGGTAACGTCACAAAAGATCTTATAACCGTTAAAAAATTGTAGAAAATAGCGAGCTAGCTTTTCAAAAAATAAAAAAATTTTATTTTAATATATATATATATAGATTTTATACAACTTAAAACAGATGATTTCACAAAATAATAAGCAGATATTAAATTTAAGACAAACACTAAAATCGTTAAGTTCAAAATTCATATATAAACATATGCCACAATAATAATAGAGCTTGGTAACAGAACTTACATTATATTATTTATATATACGATCAGTTTATAATTTTTTGATATTTTTAAATGAAGATTTTAAACTTTTGGCGTATTTTGAAGGACAGAATGTCTATAATAATTATAAAGTGAAGAAATGTTTGATGATAAAGTCAAAAGAATTTAAAACTTAAACGGAATGATTTATAGATGTAATCATAACAATTCAATAAATAAATTACAGTGTAAAATAAATAAGAGTACATCAAAAAACAAATAAAATGATAAAATAATTTCTATGAGGTTTTACAATTTCTACGTTTGATGATTCTAATTATAATAATATTAAAATAATTTATTTAAAGAATTATTATTTTTTCATTAAATGTGTTCATATGATACCAATATAATTATATCACAAAGATGGGAATAAATTGTTTCAGATAGATTTGGAAGTTTGTAAATTTTTTTGGGGGATAGTAATTACGATATCTATGACCTACATAATTGGACTAATATTTTATACAGTGCTATTAAAAATCCTGGATCTATTAAATATCCAGTTTCCCTTTATCGTAAAAATCATCGGCCCAGGCATATTTCTTTGGAAAACTTATTTAATAGGGCCTCCAATAATTAACTGGAGTAAAAGGTAAGAGTACATTCGATTAATAAATTATTCTAACATTTACATTTGGAGATTTTCAATTATTAAAAGGATATTCGCGAAGAACTAAAGTTAAATAAAGAACTAAAGTTAATAAATCTAATTTTAACAATAAATTATCTGACACATTTCGGAATTAATTTTTTTCTTAAAAAAATAAATAATTGAAATAGCAGTTAAAGTCAATTATAGCCAATAATTACATCCGAATTGTAAATGATTCAGAAAATTCCTTTCAAAATAAACTACAGGAATAATAATCACATTTCTGTCTCTTAACTGATTTAAAATTTGCTTTCATATAAAAGTAAACTTAAAATTATTAATAGAAACATATGATTATTATATTATGTATTATTTGAAACCATTATTATTAATTAATAATAATAAATATAAGAATTGATCATAAAGATGTACAATAAAGATATAAATTAATAAACACAAATGACTTAATTTGGTACTTTTACTAAAACAAATTTATATTAAATCTAAATTAAAAAATAATCTTTTAGACTAAGGATGATTGAGATACTTTGTATGCCATGGTACATCAATTTTATTCATTAAACGGAAACTATTCTATAATTTAAATTATATAATTGTAAAAATACTAAAATATCTTAATAAAAATATAAAACAGCATATATTATATAATAAATATAATATAGAGATATAAATTGCTTTTTTTTTATTTCTTATTTATTTACAGAATATATGAACTTTGTCATCAATGGTACCGAAGCACTTATGAATGGACATTAATAGATGATAGACCATCTACTGACAACAATATTGAAGAGTACAATATTGAAGAGATTTAAATTTAATTTTCTAGTATATTTAGAAGTTATAATGCGATTATTATAATATTTAAGAAAGTAAGACGGGTGAAAATTTCATTATTCTGCATGTTTGTAAGCTATAATGCTATTATTTAAAGGAGATATAGAAAAAAACATTAAAAGAGATATAAAAAAGTCGCTTTTATAAGATATTTTACAATTTTGACGAAACATTAAGAAGTTTATATTATAAAAAATACGTGTAACACATATAAATATAATAGACAAAATTTCATCTTATTTATGGATAAATAAATTATATCACAATTAATAAAAATTATAATACCTATAAAGATAATAATATAGCTCATAAATAATGTATATAATATATATTACAAAGATGTAATGTTACATAATATTATATTATAAAATATATTATATAATATATTAAATAATATTACAATATATATATATATATATTATATTAATATGTTATAAAGATATAATAATATATAATATTATATGTAATATAAATTATAAAGTTATTAATATAAATAAGGGGAAATTCTTTTTATTAATTAAATCTTTACTAATAAAATATTAAAAAACATTTTTTATATTAATATGTATAATGTATTGATAATGTAATGTTTTCTTAATATAAGTACGATACATATAACATTGTAAAAAAATAAATCGCTCATTCTTTTATTTTTATAGTCAATTTTTATAGTCACGTAATTATTCAGTTGACATATCTTAAAAGTATTTCTATTTGTATTACATGATGCAGATATGTTTTTATCAAATGCTAGTATGTGTATATGAAAATAAATAAATGTATTAGTTTTTCCCTATTTGTTTTCATTTATAGAATTAAATTTATCATCTTTTTTAATAAGAAAGAATGTATAATAAATCAACAATTAAAAATAAGGAACACTAAGCATCAGGTACACGATTAAAAATTATTTGCAAGTTAATAAATCAATACATTAAATCTAGTAATTAACATTTATAAATTGAGAAAGATTCGTTTTATTAATATTAAAATTTATAAAATATTGTATAATATAGTCTTATATATTTTATTTTTGTTGCAACAAAATTATATACATTTATATGCATAACTTAAGTGTCTAAAACTATGTGCAATCGTATACGTTGCGTTAATATACAGTCTAATTTAATCTGTTATAATCGTATTTTAAACAATTCAGTTAAAATCCGGCTTTATGGCCACGGAGATGCAATACAATTCAAGAAATTGATCTTTAATATATTCTTTTGATAATTATAACATTATATTTGAAAAATTCGGACGAAGTTCACTTTAAAATGATATTGTTATTATAAAATTTGTGACACAAATTTTTGACAAAGTATAAACCAATTAAAATATATTGGATGGGAAATTATGATATTTTAAACCAATATAATACATACGATGAATCCTCCTATTAAATACATGAAATTCCTTCAAATAATGATCTGCAAATAAATTTATTAGTAGACATAGATATTCATTAGTAGATATCATCTTTGTTTACATCTTTTAAATATTTTATATAATCTTTAACAATATTTGAAAAGATTATTAATATTTAGCTGAACACAGAAATCTACATGGAAAGAAAGGACATTCTTGTTTTGAAAATATCTTTAGTTTTAACACGAAAATCTTGAAATAAAATTATGCCGCATTAATTAAAGAAAACTTGTTTGAATGAAGTCATTTTATATAATTGAATCAAAATAAATATATTCTTACGATTTTTAAGATTTAATTTTCTTGAATGGAAAGGAGACAATGTCAGATAGAAAATAACACTCTTACATCAAAAATTATAATTTACTTAAAGTTGAATTAAATAATTATATATTCTTGAGATGACAATTACAATTGAAATAAGACTATAATATTATTGAAATTTAAGATTATTAAATTTTTCTAAGAAGATTATAGATTGTTGTATATATACGAAATAATGAACGCGTTAATTTAAGTATACAAGTTTTGATTTCACTCATCTTTATTCTATATTTTTTAATTGCATATAACTTGCTAAAACTTGCGAAAAGGTAATACTATCAATTACTTTGATTTTTATACATAGTGTTACGCGCGCGCCCGAATCGTTACGGCCCTGCCGTTGTCCGGATCCCGTTGACAAGAAGAATGTTGATAAACAACGATAGTCACTAAGTCGAAGAACAGCCGTCGAGCTGTCCGGACACGTTCGACGGAGAGAAATGTTCAGTTTAATAAAAGATATTTCAACGTAATAAAGAATATTTTATTCATTTAGAAAGATAATACACATAATATCACTCTCAATATATCGAATCATCTCAAGAAAATCATCAAGGAAGTCATCCCAATCATCTCATGTATTTTTGATGTTCGTAGAAAATTTATCCTATTGGAAAAACAACAATATCGCTATGAATCATTTTATCGAAGCGGAAAGAAATGTAAATTATGAATAAGGAGAATATAAATTTTATAAATTTAACTTCTGAATAAATAAATAAAAAACGCAAATTAATATTAAATGTGTATAGATAATCGAAATTATTCTACAGATTATAACATATTATAATTATGTTGTAAGCATGATCATATGTTTGTTAAATTTTAAAAATATTCCCTCTATCTTCCTTCTTTCTTCCCTTCCTCCTTCCTTCTCCCTCCACTCTCTCACTCTCAAATCTTAAAATCTCAAGGTCTTAAGTATTTTCAAGACTGTTGTTTTTAGAGGAATAAATGTAAATAAATCAGAACAATATCGAAGATAGCAGTAGATTACTGCTCATTATTCAAGAGATTAATCATACAGTGACAACGTGGAGAGTAAAATTCATAAAACTTTCAGATATTTATCCGTTATTACAACAAAAATTTACATAACAAACTTTATTGCTCGATAAATTAATAATATAATTAAAAATGAGTGATTTTGAACTCTCTGATCTTTCTTTGACAGATGAACTAAGATCGGAAGATACGCCATCATGTTGGCATTGTGAAGAAAGTATGTAGTTTTATTTTTATGAAATAATCAGAGTTTAATAAATCTTCGAAATACTCCCTCTCTCTCCCTTCCTCCTTTCCTCTCTCTCTCTCCCCTCTCTCTCTCTCTCTCTCTCTCTCTCTCTCTCTCTCTCTCTCTCTCTCTCTCTCTCTCTCACTCTCTCTCTCTTTCTCTCTTCCTTTCTCTCCCTCTCGAATCTTAAAATTTCAAGGTCTTAAATATTTTAAGCGACTGTTGTTGTTAAAAAAGTAAATGTAAATATATCATCAAAATAGTATTGAAGATAGCAGTATTAATAGATTAACCATACAGTGACAACGGTGAGAGTAAAATTCACAAAACATATAGATGATATTAATCCGTTATTGCAACAAAAATTTATATAACAAAATTTTATTGATTAATAAATTTATAATATAATTATAAAAATGAATAAATTTGAACTCTCTGGTATTTCTTCTACAGAAAATGCACGGATCTTACCAAGTTTGATGGAATTACAGAATACGTTGTTATGCTGGAATTATAAAAAAAGTATGTAGTTTTACTTTTATGAAAAATAATCAGAATATAATACATTTTCTTTATAAAGATATTTGCGGAATAAAACTTTTAAAATTTGTATTATGTATTTCGTATTATAAACTTTTTGATGCGTAACACACACATACACACACACAAAAGTATCTAATATAATCTATTTACTAAAAAGGATTATATACCAATACAGGGTGTCCCGAAACTAACGCTTCATATTTTAAAGGCAGATTTTCTGGCCAATTTAAAAACGATTTTTCCTCAGCGAAAATGTCAAGGGAGATCATTATTTTTTGCATATTCCCAATTTTTGTCATCATGTATCTTTCTAACTAAGCCTTAAATTAAAATTCTATTAAAGTAAACTCTACCTAAAATTAACTAAAGAATGTGACTTTATTAATATTTTATTCCCATAAGCCTTAGTTTGCGAAAAATTATTTTCAATCGTTTATAACTCGAAAACTATTAATGCCGCGACATTTTCGCTGAGGAAAAATCGTTTTTAAATTGGCCAGAGAATCTGCCTTTAAAATATCAAGCATTAGTTTCGGGACAGCCTGTATAATATGTTCCATATGAATTCAACATTATTATTTAAAAGTGTATTATATATGTAAATCTGTTTATATAATAGATTCGAAGGGAAATCTCATACGCCCATGTACATGTGCAAATAAATTCATACACGTTCATTGTCTAGAGTTATTAGCAAATACTCGAAACTTGCTGGATTGTCCACGTTGTGGTGCTCAGTATCCATTAGAAATGCAGCCAGAATCATTATTAAAGGTAAGGTCACAAAAGATTTTATAACCGTTAAAAAATTGTGGAAAATAGCAAGCTAAGTTTGTAGAAAAGTAAAAAACCTTTCTATTGTAATATATATATATATAGATTTTACAACTTAAAAAAGATGTTTTTTCAAAATAATAAGCAGATATAAAATTTAAGACAGACGCTAAAATCGTTAAAGTCAAAATTCATATATGTATAAACATGTGCCACAATAATAATAAAGCTTGGTAACAGAACTTATATTATATTATTTATATATACGATCAGTTTATAACTTTTTTAATATTTTTAAATGAAGATTTAAATTTGTGGCATATTTTGAAAGGCAAACTGACTATAAATAATTAAAGTGTGAACAAATATTCGATGACAAATTTAAAAGAATTTAAAACGTACACGGAATGATTTATAGATGTAATAATAACAATTAAATATATAAATTATAATGTAAAATTAATAAGAACATATCAACAAACAAATAAAATGATAAAACTTTAAAGTTGTCTTGTAATTTCTATATATTTTATAATTTGTTATAAAATTATTACAATAATTTATTAAAAGAATTATATTAATTTTTCATATAATATATGCTTATGATACTAATATAATAATATTACAGAGATAGGAATAAATTTTTTCAGATGCTTCAAAAAGTTTATGCACCTGTTTCTATGATATTATTTTCGATATTTGTAAACTTCATAATTGGTTTAATAGTTTATGCAATACTGTCAATTGATGTCTGGAATCTGATATCCATTATTGTCAAAATCATCATGTTAAGCATATTTCTTTTCTCAATTTATATGACAGTGCGTAAAATAATTGACTGGAGTAGAAGGTAAGAGTACATTCGAATAATTAATTATTCTGCCTTTTTACATTCGTTCAATTATAAAGAGCATATTCACGAAAAACTGAAGTTAAATAAAGAACTAAAGTTAATAAATCTAATTTTAACAATAAATTATCTGACAAACTTTGGAATCAATTTTTTCTTAACAAAACAATTAATTAAAATCAATTATAGTCAATTATTACGTTCGAATTAAATAAATGATTAAGAAAACTCCTTTCAAAATAAATCTCACGGATAATAATAATATTCCTCTTTTTTAACTAATTTAAAATTTTTTTTATGTAAAAATAAACTTAAAATTAATTAGAAAGAAAATATGATTATTATATTATTTAGTATTTGAAATCATTATTATTATTTAATAATAATCAATATATAATCAATATAATAAATATCAATGTTTAATCAATATAAGAATTGATTATAAAGTACAGAATAAAGATATAAAATAATAAACAAAAATAACTTAATTTGGTATTTTTATTAAAACAAATTCATATCAAATCTAAATTAAAAAAGAATCCTTAGACTAAGGATGATTGAGATATTTTATATGTCATGGTAAAACAATTTTATTCATTAAACGGAAATTATTCTAATTTAAATTATAATTGTATAAATACTAAAATGTTTCAATAGAAATATAAAACTGCATGTATTATATAATAAATATAACGATATAAATAGCTTTTTTATTTCTAATCTATTTACAGAATATATCAACTTTATGATCAATGGTACAATAGCACTGAATGGAAATTGATAAAACGATATAATGTTAACATTGAAAATATTTAAGAGTGACTAAAATTTAATTTTCTTGTATATTTGCAAGTTATAGTACGGTTATTATAACATTTAAGAAAGTAAGACGAGTGGAAATTTCATTATTCTGCATATTTGTAAGCTGTTGTTTAAAGCAGGTATAGAAAAAAACAAAAAAGATATAGAAAAACCTCTTTTATAAGATATTTTACATTTTTAACGATACATTAAGAAGCTTATTTTATGGACAATACATGTAACACATGTAAATTTAATTGACAAAATTACTTCTTGTTCGTGTGGATAAAAAGATTATATCACAATTAATAAAAATTATAATACATATAAAAAACCATAATATAGCTCATAAATAATGTATATAATATATATAACAATGATATAATATTGTGTAATATTATATTATAAAATATATTATATAACATTATATAGTTACATTATATTTATTATATTAATATGTTATATAAAATATTATGTTATATTATAAAGATATAATAATATATAATGTAATATATAATATTACATAGAATATAAATTTTCTTTTATATTTCTAAGCTATGTAATACGGTTATTACAACATTTAAGAAAGTAAGACAAGAGAGTGAAGATTTCATTATTCTGTATATTTGTAAGCTATAACGCTGTTGTTTAAACCAGATGTAGAAGAAAACATAAAAAAGATAATAATTAGAAATTTGGCTCAAATAATTAAAAATTAAAACGAAAATGGCACATAAGAGCCAATGCGCGGTAGTTGGAGCGCAGAGAAAAAATAACAGTTCTATTTTTCAATATTAGTTTATCACAAACTCATATTACAATAATAAAAAAAGGCGAAAGTTTCGGATCATCTTTTGATCCTTCCTCAGCGCAATATTAACAATATATACAAATTATGACGCGTTACATTATACGAATTTGTTTCTCGAGTTTCGACGCGCAGGTGACGCTAAATTGCATTCCGCGGAGGTCTAGTAAGCGCGATTGCTTCCATTGCTTCCAACATTCCGTCAAATATATTGTACTATAATTGTGCTGTGCGAAATCGCAGGAGATCAGATTCCGCGCTTTTTTACAATTAATAACAGTATGTTGTTGTATGTCTCATGTCGGTCTTCTTCTCTGCGCTCCAACTACCGCGCTGTAACTCTTATGTGTTATTTTCGTTTTAATTTATAACAAAGATAAAAACCGCTTTTATAGGGTATTTTACATTTTTTACAGTATATTAAGAAGCTTATATTATTAAAAATACATATAACATATTTTTAATTCAATTGACAAAATTTCTTCTTGTTCATGGATAAAAAGATTGTATTATAACTAATAAAAATTATAATACATACAAATATTATAATATAGCTTATAAATATTGTATACAGGGTGGGCCAAATAAAGTGTTACAGCCTAATACCTTTGAAATGGCTGAATGGATTTTAATATTCTTGAATTCGATTTTCTTAGTTCGATGTGCTCTTTCACTTGCTTATTTTCACTTTTCGCAATCGCTGCCTCGTGGGGTGAAAGCACCAAACTCCGTTTTTTTTTTTTGGCACCTTGCCTAAAAACTAATATTAATAGATTCTACGTTAAAAAAGGCATTTTTATTCGAAAAATTTTTTCCTACAATCATTAGTTTCCGAACTACAATCATTCAAAATGGAATTTGAAGCGTCGAACTCCGGATTCTTATATCTAATAGACATTCACCGAAGCGAGTGCATTTATTTTAATAAATGTTCAAAAAGCGTATTATGTACCTTGAAGCACTTAGTAATCTTTGGGCAATAGTTTTGCGAACACTTAATATAATTACAGTATTCATGGTGTAATCAATGCGCAGCCCGAATTTGTTCCTTTAATTTTTCTCTCGTAGTAGAAACTGTGCTAAATACTTTTTCCTTTACATATCCCTAGAAAAAGAAATCTAAAGATATTAGATGAGATGAATTAAATGTTTGATCAACGATAGATATGGTGGACTTATCCAGTAGCCACTTCGTTCACCTGATCTAACAACAGTAACTATGAGAAAAAAAGTTTATAGAAAATTTTTGTAGAAAAAAAATTTTTCGAATAAAACTGACTCCTTTTACAACGTAGAATACGTTAATTTTTTTAAGAGTGCCATTTAAAAAAAAAGAAGTTTGGTGCTCTCACGAGGGAGCGGTTGCGAAAGCTGATAAGAAGTGAAAGGACCCAGAAAATCGAATCCAAAAACAAAATCCATCCAGCCGTTTCAAAGATATTAAGCTATAACATTTTATTGGACTCACCTTGTATAATATATTATAAAAATATTTATAAGGAGAAATTGCTAATTCTATATTTCTTGAAATATTAATGTGATTTATATCACACAAAAACGATTTATAAAATTTCTGTTGATGATAGACACAAAAATAAATTACATCTTTTATATAAACTTTATAAATATACATTTTGCGCACCTACATATTATCATTTCTCTTATCAGTTAAATTTATACTAATAAAATATTCAATAAAATAATAAAAAATACATATTTTTTATATTATAATGATGTGTATTATAATGATTTTATAGTATAATGATGTAATTGATGATGTAACATTTTCATGATATAATTGCGATACATATAAATATAATTTTGTATATATATATATATATATATATATATATATATATATATATATGAATTGCTAACACATTCTTTTATTTTCATAGTCATAATTATTCAGTAGACATAGTTAAGTATTTCTATTTACATTATGCAGATATGTTTGTATCAAATACTAGTATGTGTGTATGAAGATAAATAAATGTTTGTTTTACGCTATTTGTTTTTATTTATAAAATTAAAATTATCATTATTTTTAATGAGAGAGATAATAAATAATAAATCAATAAATAAAAATAAGAAACTATAAGTATCAGGAACACGATTAAAAATTATTTGCAAATTAATAAATCAATACATTATGTCTAGCAATGGATATTTATAAATTGAGAGAGATTCGTTTTATTAATATTAAAATTTATAATATTATGTAATATAGCTTTATACATATATTTTATTTTTTGTCGCAACGAGAACTTATATACATATTTATATGTATAATTTGAGTGTCTAAGGCCGTGTACGATCGGATATGTAGCCTTAATATACAGTCAAATTTAATCTGTTATAATCATATTTCTGTTGAAAAATTCAGTTCTAATCCGGCTTTATGGTCAAGGAGATGCGATACAATTTAATAAATAGATCTTTATATTTCTTGTGATAATTATGATATCGTACTTGAAAAACTTAGACGAAGTTTACCTTGAAATACGGCTAGAATTGTGCAGCTCGCAATTCAATAACCGATTCTTAACAAAAACTTCGTGTATACATATATTAATGCATATATTAATTATTTTGAAATTTGATATCATCTGAATATTAAACTAGAAAAAATTGTTCAAGTGTGATTTGAAAATGATTTCAAAAGAGATTACATTTAAATAGAGAAATGTGTTTAATTCTAAAAAGATTTTTAAAATATCATAGTTCAATACTAATTTTTTGGCGAGACAAACAAAACTATTTGTTACAAAAACGGTGTGCAAAGATTGTTTAGGTCAATTATAACTTCTAAAAAACTGACTCAATTTCCTGTAGTGTATTATCAGAATGTACATATATTAAGATTTAAATTAATATATTGCGATTTAAATTATTGCGCTGTAATTTATTCTTCTTCTCTAAATAGTTTGACGTCATTAATTTAATTGAGATATGGCTAAACAATAGCAATGTAGATGTGAAGCTAAGTTTCGATAATTACAATGTATTAAGTTTAGAAAAAAATATTGCAAATAACGATTATTTACATGGAAATGGTGTATTAATGGCAATTTATAACAATTCATAATAATTTATTTTATCGCGCTTTAAATGTAACTGTAACATGCGCTGAACATCTTTTTGTCTACATACGACTAAATCATAAACACTTGTTATTGACTCTTGCCTCTTAAACTTGGATTCTTCTATTTATGATTCACATTGCCTCTGTGTTGGAGAAATAATGACAATGTGAGTTAATGCTGATAAATTAATAATCGGAAATTACAACTTGCTTTACACGTATTGGCATAATAATTATAATTATCTGTAATACTTGTAGTTACTACCATATGAATGAACAGGCAAATGTGAACTTGCATTATTTTAATTTCTATCTGTATAATAACATTGTTAATGTTATTATACATTAGATCTTTTTTTAAAAGATGTTATTTTACATTAGATCTTTTTTTAAAATATCTCAGGTTCTTCAATACTAGAGACTTTATGTATTACGATTATTATCACATACATATTGGGTGATTCGAATATCTCTCGATATCAGTAAAATTATTTCCCTTATCCCAATTTACAAATGAAAGTTAAATTTTAAGCAGTCCAATTATGATGACATTAATGATTATCTTATTAATAATGCTGTTGATTTTTTATATAATCGTCTTAATTATGCGATTTCTGCTTAAATTAATAATAAGCTTTTTATTTTCGTTTAATATTTAAATTCAAAAATTTAATCAAAAATTAAGCATATTAAAATAATATAAAATAAAAAAATTTTTAATTAATAAACTTGGCATAATCAATTCTATAAATTTTCAGATAGATGAATATTTAAATTAAAATAATTTACAACCCAGAAAATTTCATAAATAACTTTTTCATTGAAACTATTTTATTATATTATATTATTGTTATATTATTATATTATATTATCATATTACATCATATTAATTATTATAGTTCAAAATGAAATTACAAGCTTGCTTGTGCAATTGTTACCATAAGATTCAACATAAATTAAGGTGCTCTATCAGCATCGTATATTAATTGTATTTATTTGTATTTATTGCAATTATAAATTTTTCAGAAGAATTTATTATGATTTAATAGAAAGATGCTACAATATAAAAATGTTTCATCTAAAGCAATATGAGATGAGAGAAAAGTTGTAAAGATTTAAGAAACCTCACACACACACACACACACACACACACACACACACAGTAAATAGCTTTTCAACGGATTACTTTCGAATTACCGCAGCACAATGGTTTCAACCTAATGAAGGATATTTCATCCTAATAAGGAATATTTTATTCATCTATAAAGGTAACCCACATAATAGCACACTCGAAATATCGAATAGTCTCAAGAAAATCAAGGAAGTCATCATGATCGTCTCATGTACTTTTGATGAATATCCTTGATCTTCGTAGAAAATTTATATTTTCCTATTAGAAAAACAACAATATCGCTAAAAATCATTCGAGGAAAGCAGAGAAAAAATAAATTATGAATATAAGGAGAATATAAAGAGTAATCACAAGTATCGCCTGTTTGGTGGATGTCACGAATCGAATCATTGTGATCAAAATAATAGCTGATGATGATGTATTTATCTGGGAAAAATTTCAAGTTGAACAAAGGAACGATTTTAGAGATATATGAAGAGATGTCAAAATTATCAAAATCGGCAAGCGAATCCATATATGTATTATCCTTAGCTATCATTAGATCACAACTCGATTTAAGAAACCAAATGGGCCAAAAAACAGGTGTTTTTGCAATTGCTCTTCGATAAATTAAACTTTCGATCAAATCGAGAAATACAAATTAAGAATGTATACATACATAGATAATTGAAATTATTATATACAATATAACATATTATAATTGTGCTATAAGCATATGTTCGTTGAATATAAAAAATATTCTCTCTCTCTCTTTTTTCTTTCTCCCTCCCCTCCTCTCTCTTTCTTACTCACTCACTCACTCTCTCTCTCTCTCTCTCTCTTTTTCGCTCTCGTTCAAATCTTAAAGTCTCAAGGTCTTAAATATTTTCAGCGACTGTTGTTGTCAGAAGAATAAATGTAAATAAATCCTCAGAACAGTATCAAAGTTAGCAGTATCAAGAGATTAACCATACAGTGACAACGTGGAGAGTTAAATTCATAAGACGTATTAATCCGTTAATATAACAAAAGCTTACATATTTCCCCCCATGGAAAACAACGAGATCGCACCAAGTTCGACATATTGTTGGTATTGTTTAAGAGGTACGCAGTTTTATTTTTATGAAATAATCTGAGTTTAATAAATTTTCTTTATAAAGATAATTGCGGATTATAAATATTTTTAATCAGCGTTATGTATTTTGTATTATAAATTCTTACGCGTTCTTTATGCGTGTGTGTAACGCTCTTTATGCGTTACACACACACACACACACACACACACACACACACACACACACACACACACAAAGACACATAAAAGTATGTATCTATATAATTTATTTATTAAAAAGATTAGATATATATAATATAATATAATCATTATTATTAAAAAATGTATTATGTATATAAATCTGTTTATATGATAGATGAGAATAACAGAGGAGAACCCTTGCGCCTATGTAAGTGTGCAGATAAATTCATACATGTTTATTGTGTGAAGGAGAAAGCAAATACTATAAACATACTTAATTGCCTATTTTGTGGTGCTCGCTATCCATTAGAAAGACGGCCCAAATCATTATTAAAGGTAACGTCACAATACATCTTATAACCGTTAAAAAATTGTAGAGAATAGCGAGCTAACTTTTAGAAAAATAAAAAAATTTTGTTTTAATATATACATGCATATACACTACTCAAAAGAATCTAGGGAACACTTTTCATACCCTAAAAATTGGGCTATATTCAAACCGCTGAAACTCGTCGAAAAATCATCGTAGAAAAAAAATTAAAAAAGCATTTTGAAGCATGAAGTTTCAACTTTAACGCGCTATCGGTGGTTTTTTAAAAATCTTTTATCTTCCTTATTCTGCGCTTTAAAAAGGAACACACTGTTTAGTTCCTTAAAATTATGTATTTTTAACACGCTGCAACTTGATGAAAGAAATTTTTTTCGAGAAATTCAACTCAAGCTCTATAAATTACAACATTTTCTCTGTAAAATGCTTTTTTAAAAATCTTTCTACGATTTTTTTTGACCGAGTAATGCGATTTTGAAAATAAACCATATTTTTTAGATATGATATCGATACTCGGTGAAAAATCATCGTAGATGAAAAATAAGAAAAGCATTTTGAAGCTTGAAACTTCAACTTTAACGCACTATCGTTAGATTTTTTAAATTTTTTATCTTTTTTTTTCTGCGCTTTAGAAAAGAACATTGTGTTTTTCCTTAAAATTACGTTTCTTTGACACTCTGCAGTTCGATGAAAAAATTTTTCTCAAAAAATTCAACTCAAGATCCATAAACTACAACATTTTACCTACAAAACGCTTTTTTAAAAACTTTCCTACGATTTTTTTTGACCGAGCTACATAACTTCGAAATCAATATGAAGAAGAGCGTCTGCAAGCGGTAATTGATCAGAGAGGAGGTAACACACGCTATTAAACACATATGCACTCACGCGCGCACGCGTGCTGGCGCACACACACACACACACACACACACACACACACACAGAGAGAGAGAGAGCAGAGAGGGTTTGGAGTCATTAAATACTGCAGGAGTGACGAACTGCGAGGTCCTTATCTCTGCTATGTAACACACACACACACACACAACACATGATGTGCTAAATCCGATCGGCAACCTCCACGTGGTGCACATTGGATAACGTTAATGCCGGCGGTATACATTATTTTACATATTGGTTTCGAAGTTATGTAGCTCGGTCAAAAAAAATCGTAGGAAAGTTTTTAAAAAAGCGTTTTGTAGGTAAAATGTTGTAGTTTATGGATCTTGAGTTGAATTTTTTGAGAAAAATTTTTTTATCGAACTGCAGAGTGTCAAAGAAACGTAATTTTAAGGAAAAACACAATGTTCTTTTCTAAAGCACAGAAAAAAGAAAAAAAAATTTTAAAAATCTAACGATAGCGCGTTAAAGTTGAAGTTTCAAGCTTCAAAATGCTTTTCTTATTTTTCATCTACAATGATTTTTCACCGAGTATCGATATCATATCTAAAAAATACTGGTTTATTTTCAAAATCGCATTACTCGGTCAACAAAAATCGTAGAAAGATTTTTAAAAAAGCATTTTACAGAGAAAATGTAATTTATAGAGCTTGAGTTGAATTTCTCGAAAAAAATTTCTTTCATCAAGTTGCAGCGTGTTAAAAATACATAATTTTAAGGAACTAAACAGTGTGTTACTTTCTAAAGCGCAGAATAAGGAAGATAAAAGATTTTTAAAAAACCACCGATAGCGCGTTAAAGTTGAAACTTCATGCTTCAAAATGCTTTTTTAATTTTTTTTCTACGATGATTTTTTGACGAGTTTCAGCGGTTTGAAAATAGCCCAATTTTTAGGGTATGAAAAGTGTTCCCTAGATTCTTTTGAGTATTGTATATATATATATAGATTTTATAAATTAAAAAAGATGTTTTCACAAAATAATAAGGAGATATTAAATTTAAGACAAACGCTAAAATCGTTAAAGTCAAAATTCATATATAAACATATGCCACAATAATAATAAAGCTTGGTAACAGAACTTACATTATATTATTTATATGTACGATCAGTTTATAATTTTTTGATATTTTTAAATGAAGATTTTAAGCTTTTGGCATATTTTGAAGGGCAGACTGTCTATAATAATTATAAAGTGTGAAGAAATGTGTGATGATAAAGTCAAAAAAATTTAAAACTTAAATGATTTATAGATGTAATAATAACAATTCAATAAATAAATTACAGTGTAAAATAAATAAGAGTATATCAAAAAACAAATAAAATGATAAAATAATTTCTATGATGTTTTACAATTTCTACGTTTGATGATTTTAATTATAATAATATTAAAATAATTCATTTAAAGATTTATTATTTTTTCATTAAATATGTTCATATGATACCAATACAATAATAATAATACAAAGATGGGAATAAATTCTTTCAGATGCTTCAAAAAGTTTGTAAATATTATTTTATGATGCTGTTTTCGATGTTTTCGATATTATTAAGCTACATAATTGGACTAATGGTTTGTGAAGTACTATCAGATTTTCATTTTGTCCATGATCCATTAGATGTCTTGTCTCTTTTTTTGGTAAACATCGTCCTATGCATATTTCTTTGGTTTGTTTATATGACAGCGTCTAAAATAGTTGACTGGAATAATAGGTAAGAGTACATTCTATTAATTAATTAATCTAACTTTTTGCATTCGGAGATTTTCGACTATTAAAAGTATATTCACGAAGAACTGAAGTTAAAAAAATAAAGAATTGAAGTTAATAAATTTAATTTTAACAATAAATTATCTGACAAATTTCGGAATTAATTTTTTTTGTTAAAAAAAATAATTGAAATAGCGGTTAAAGTCAATTATAGCCAATAATTACATCCGAATTGTAAATGATTAAGAAAATTCCTTTCAAAATAAACTTCGCGAATAATAATCACATTTCTCTCTCTTAACTGATTTAAAATTTGCTTTTATATAAAAGTAAACTTAAAATTATTAAAAGGAACATATGATTATTATATTATGTATTATTTGAAACCATTATTATTAATTAATAATAATAAATATAAGAATTAATCATGAAGATATACAATAAAAATATAAATTAATAAACACAAATGACTTAATTTAGTACTTTTACTAAAACAAATTTATATGAAATCTACATTCAAAAAGAATCTTTTTAGATTAAGGATGATTGAGATACTTTATATGCCATGGTATAGCAATTTTATTCATTAAACGGAAACTATTCTAACTTAAATTATATAATTGTAAAAATACTAAAATATCTTAATAAAAATATAAAACAGCATATAGTATATAATAAATATAATATGGAGATATAAATTGCTTTTTTTTACTACTTATATGTTTACAGAATATATAAACATTATCATCAATGGTACAAAAGCACTTATGAATGGAAATTGATAAGACCATCTACTGTTAAAAATATTGAAGAGTACAATATTAAAAAGTGACTAAAATTTAAAAAATTTCTAGTATATTTATAAATTATAATGCGATTATTATAATGTTTAAAAAAATAAGACGAGTGAAAATTTCATAATTCTGCATGTTTGTAAGCTGTAATGCTGTTATTTAAACATAAGATATAAACATAAACGTAAAAGAAGATATAGAAAAACTTCTCTTATAAGATATTTTACATTTTTAACGATACATTAAGAAGATTATATTATGGAAAATACGTGTAACACCGGGTAAATTTAATTGACAAAATTTCTTCTTGTTCATTAGAGAAACAGATTATATCACAATTAATAAAAATTATAATACATATAAAGATAATAATATAGCTCATAAATAATGTATATAATATATATTACAAAGATATAATGTTATATAATATTATATTATAAACTATATTATATAATATATTAAATAATATTACATTATATACTTATATATATATTATATTAATATGTTATAAAGATATAATAATATATAATATTATATGTAATATAAATTATAAAGTTATTAATATTAATAAAGGGAAATTGTGCAAATTTTATATTCTTTGAAATATTAATGCAAATCATCTCATACAAAAATGATTTATAAAATTTCTTTGATGATGAACACAAAAAGAAATCTTTTATGTAAACCTCTTATATAAATTTTATAAATATAGATTTTACGCTTCTACATATTATTATTCCTTTTATTAATTAAATCTATACTAATAAAATATTAAAAAACGTTTTTTATATTAATATGTATATTAATATGTATTAATGATGTAATGTTTTCTTAATGCAATTACGATAAATGTAACATTGTAAAAAAATAAATCACTCATTCTTTTATTTTTATAGTCAATTTTTATAGTCACGTAATTATTCAGTAGACATATCTTAAAAGTATTTCTATTTGTATTACATGATGCACATATGTTTTTATCAAATGCTAGTATGTGTATGGGAAAATAAATAAATGTATTAGTTTTTCGCTATTTGTTTTCATTTATAAAATTAAAATTATCATTTCTCTTAATGAGAGAGAATGTGTAATAAATCAACAAATAAAAATAAGAAACAGTAAGCATCACACGATTAAAAATTATTTGCAAATTAATAAATCAATACATTAAATTTAGTAATTAATATTTATAAATCGAGAGATTTTCGTTTTATTAATATTAAAATTTATAAAATATTATGTAATATAGTTTTATATGTATTTTATTTTTGTTGGAACAAAATTATATACATTTATATGCATAATTTGTGTGTCTAAGGCTATGTACAATCGTATACGTAGCCTTAATGTACAGTCTAATTTAATCTGTTACAATCATATATGTGTTAAATAATTCAGTTAAAATCCGGCTTTATGGTCAAGGAGATGCGATACAATTCAATAAATCGATCTTTATAATTCTTGTGATAATTATGATATCATACTTGAAAAACTTAGACGAAGTTTACCTTGAAATACGGCTAGAATTGTGTAGCTCGCAATTCAATAATCGATTCTTAACAAAACCTTTGTGTATACATATATTAATGCATATATTAGTAATTTTGAAATTTGATATCATCTGAATATTAAACTAGAAAAAATTGTCCAAGTGTGATTTGATGATGATTTGAAAAGAGATTGGATTTAAATAGAAATGTGTTTAATTCTAAAAAGATTTTTAAAAAATCATAGTTCAATACTAATTTTTTGGCAAGACAAACAAAACTATTTGTTACAAAAACGGTGTGCCAAAGATTGTTGTGGTCAATTATAACTCTAGACTTCAAAAACTGACTCACTTTCCTGAAGGTTCTTATCAGAATGTACATATAATAAGATTTAAATTATAGCGATTTAAATTATTGCGCTGTATTTTATCCTTGTTCTCTAAATAGTTTGACGTCATTAATTTAATTGAGATATAGCTAAACAATAGCAATGTAGATGTGAAGCTAAGTTTCGATAATTACAATGTATTCCGTTTGGATAGATATATTGCAAATAACGATTATTTACATGAAAATGGCATATTAATAGCAATTTATAACAATTCATAACAATTTATTTTATCGCGCTTTAAATGTAACTGTAACATGCGCTGAATATCTTTTTATCGATACACGACTAGTGGCTGTTTCTACCAACATCGCTTAACATTAATCTTAGTTTAACTCATTCTTTGTTTCTATTTTCTAAAGGAACAGTTAGAAGGAGACGAAGAGTATGTTAAGCTAAGATTAAAGTTAAACGACATTGGTAGAAACAGGCATAAATCATAAACACATGTCATTGACACTTGTCTCTTAGGCCGGTATTCATAGTTCGATCTTATATTTAAGATTGTCTTAAGTCTGGTCCGAGGTTGACTTAAGACCTCATTCAACCAATCAAATGGCTGCGTAGCATTTCAAACTCGAACTTAAGACGATCTCAAATATAAGATCGGACTATGAATACCGGCCTTAAACTCGGATTCTTCTGTTTATGCTTCATATTGCCTCTGTATTGAAGAAATGATGACATAATGCTGATGAATAATGTGACTTAATGCTGATGAATTAATAATCAGAAATTACAACTTGCTTTACACATATTGGCATAATAATTAGAATTATCTGTAATACTTGCCGTTACTACCATATGAATGAACAGGCAAATGTGAACTTGCATTATTTTAACGAATTTAACTTCTATCGGTATAATAACATTGTTAATGTAAACAATTATACATTAGATCTTTTTTTACAATATCTCAGGATTATCAGTACTAAAGACTTTATGTATTACGATTATTATCATATACATATTGGGTGATACGAATATCTCTCGATATCAGTGAAATTATTTCCCTTACCCCAGTTTACAAATGGAAGTTAAATTTTAGGCAGTCCAATTATAATGACATTAATGATTATCTTATTAATAATGCTGTTGATTTTTTATATAATCGTCTCAATTATGCGATTTCTGCTTAAATTAATAAAGAACTAATTATTTTCGCTTAATATTTAAATTCAAAAATTGAACATTTTAAAATAATATCAAATAAAAAAATTTTATTATAAATTTTTCAGAAGAATTGATTATGATTTAATAGAAAGATGCAACAATATAAAAATATTTCATCTGAAACAATATGCAGTAAGAGAAAAGTTGTAAAGATTTAAGAAACCTCAGACAAGTAGCTTTTCAAACGGTTTACTATTGCGACGCAATAGTTTCAATTTAATAAAAGATATTTCTACGTGATAAGGAATATTTTATTCATTTAAAAATATAACACACATAATATCACTCTCAATATATCGAATCACCTCAAGAAAATCATCAAGGAAGTCATCTCGATCATCTATGTATTATTGATGTTCGTAGAAAATTTATTCTATTGGAAAAACAACAATACCGCTAAAAATCATTGGATGAAAGCGGAAAAAAATATAAATTATGAATATAAGGAGAATGTTCGCTACTCTTTTTAGTTTATAGTTAGCGCAATGATAATGCCGTCGCATTACCCGCCGATCCGCGCGACGACCGGCTCTCGTGCGCCACCGGTCGTTCGTTATCACTATTACGTCTTCTTTGTTAGTTAACAAAACGTAATGGCAGAATAGCGTAGTTCTTCCTTTTATATTTCTAATATACATTAAGAGATAAACATATTGTGCACAAGGACATAAAATCGAAACATAAGATTAATTACAAGGCGACTTTCAATAAAACGATAATTAACATTGGTCCTTCGAGCCGGATCTACAGATCCGGCAAAGGGATATTCGAGGTTATACAGTCCACTCAGCAACAAGCGAGCAAACGGCAGTTCACGAAGAATCATGGCCGACATGCAAAAATTTCGCAAGCGCCGCGCAATGGTCAAGGCGAAGATGACGAGGCTCAAGACTAAGATTGAGCAAGTACGACGCGATCAAGCGAGTCAAGAAGAAATCGAGACGTATCTTTCCCGATTGAAGAAGATACAAAACGAGTTCGAAAACGTGCAATACGAGATCGGCGCGAGCTCAGAAGGTGCGACCACGGCCGACGCCACCGAGGAGGAGGAATTCGAGGAACGGCATCTCGAGCTGAGCGTCAAATTGAAACAATGGTTGAACGAGTTATCAACGCCGCAAGGTGAGTCGCGTCCGTCAACGAGCGACGAGATGCTCTCGCGCGTGTTATTACAACAAGGCGAGTTAATACGACAGATAAGCATGCGCGGCGACGAGGCGCCGGCGTCTAGCAATAATGACGCCATTACAAGATTATTCGAGCAACAGACGCAGCTGCTCCGCAGCATTGCGAACGGCAGTCACGCTTCGAATCCTCAAGAATCGAGGGTTAAGTTACCGGTAGTGAAACTACCTGTATTCGACGGTCGAACCGAGGAATGGAAGCGCTTTTCCGAGACCTTCCAGTCATTAGTACATTCGAACGAGAATATCGTTAACATCCAGAAATTTCAATATTTGGTCACATCGTTGAGCGGGACGGCGGCTAAGATGATTGAAGCGATCGAGCTAACGAGCGATAATTATGTGGTTGCATGGAAGCTGCTGAAACGGAGGTTTGATGATCCGAGGGCCATAAAAAAGAAGCATATTCAATGCCTTTTTTCCATGCCGAAGGTGGAGAAGGAATCAGCGACTGCAATTAGAGGTTTGCTAGATTACACATTAAAGTATTTACGCGTTTTAAAGTCATTAAATTTACCGACAGATTCGTGGAGTGAACTCATTATTCACATGATGGAAGCGAAATTGGACGCTGCCACATTGCGTGCTTGGGAACAAAGCCCGTCGGCTCCTGATGCGACTTTAACAGGTTTTGTTGAATTTCTAGAACGTAGGTGCCAAACATTAGAAAGGCTCGAGACGAGAACCAAAGAGAAGGATGTCGTGCGTAAGGCCGAATCTGACAGACCAAAGGCGAAAGTGCAAAATCGTGAGAAGACCGCTGCTCTAACTAATGCCACCGGAGACAGAAGGTGCTATCTGTGCAGCGGTGACCATGCACTGTATCGCTGTGAAAAATTCTTAGCCTTGCAGGTAGATGACCGAGTCAAAGAGATTAAGCGGCTGGGACTATGCATGAACTGTTTACGCAAGAACCATTTTGCAAAGACATGTAAGATGGGTTCATGTCGAGAGTGCCCGGAGAAGCACAACACGCTGTGTCATCGTCCGACCACTGATGGAAATGTCTCGGAAGGAGTCAACAGGTCCGAGCAGAACGACAAGACGAGTGGCAACATATCCACGCACCATGTGGCTAGAGATCCAACCAAGAAGCGCGTTCTCATGGCAACCGCGCTTGTCAACGTGAGGCATCCCAACGGATCCTTCGTTCCACTGCGCGTTCTTCTCGATAGCGCAAGCGAAGCGCATTTTATTACCTACGCAGCTTGCAATCGGACAGGCGTGAAGCGCGATCGTGCGTCTGAAATGATTACGGGCATAAACGGTGTCGAGAATGTCGTGAATCAATGTTGCGATGTCGTGATAAGAGCGAGACATTCCGATGCGAGCTCAGTCATCCGTAGTTTTGTCGTGTCGAAAATTACTAAGCGTTTACCTGCCGTTGAGTTAGACCGCGATACGATTCCTATCCCTTCTAATATTGTACTCGCGGATCCGGAGTTTCACAAGCCAGTTTCAATAGACATGTTAATCGGAGCGGAGTTCTTTTTTAACTGGTTAGAGTCGGGCAAAATCGAATTAGGAAGTAACCTTCCGATAATACAAAACACGAAATTCGGTTGGATTGTCGCGGGATCGTTTGCGAATTCGTCGGTAGCGTTGTTAGAGTGCGAAAACGATCCTATCACGACTCTAGTGTGTTCATCGGAACATTGCGAAACTCTTAACCAGAATTTACGGCAATTTTGGGAACTCGAGAACCGCGGATCTGACATCATTCAGAATCAATCGTCGGAAACATGTGAAAGCGACGAGTTTTTCGAGAAAACTACTACGCGAACAAATGATGGTCGGTTTGTAGTGCGGATTCCGTTTCTCGAGGATCCAAAGACGTTGGGCGAATCTATGGAAACAGCGTACAAGCGATTAATGCAATTAGAGCGACGTTTTAGGAAGGACGAAACATTGCGTCTGGAGTATAGCAAATTCATGCGTGATTATTTAGACACAGGTCACATGTCGTTAGTCTCCAATGCGGAACCGGACTTTGAGAATCGCGCTAACTACCTACCGCATCATGGTGTAGTTAAGGAAACAAGTTCGAGTACAAAGCTTCGCGTTGTCTTTGATGCGTCGAGTAAAACTAGTTCAGGTAAATCACTCAATGATGTACTCCGCGTACCGGTGATTCAAAGCAATCTATTCGATATTGTTATTCGATTTCGTTTTTACAATGTCGCGTTGACCAGTGATATTCGCAAAATGTATCGGCAGGTGCTCGTGCACCCGGATGACCGCGATTATCATTGCATACTCTGGCGATTCGTCTCAGAAGAGCCCGTGCAGGCTTTTCGTTTAAATACGGTTACATACGGACAGGCAAGTTCCTCATATTTGGCTACGAAATGCGTTCATACGCTCGCCTTGGAAGCAAAGGACGAATTTCCAAAGGCCTCTCAAGCTTTGATTGAGCAGACGTATGTAGACGACATACTAACAGGTGCCGACAATGTCGAAGATGCTATATTGCTACAAGAGCAAATCACCAACGTGTTACTATCCGGAGGGTTCGAGGCGCACAAGTGGTGCTCTAGTAATTCAGAGGTGTTGCAGCGAATTCCGTCTCATCTTATAGAGGACACATCCCATTTGAACATTGGTGATAACAACGTTATAAGAACTCTTGGGAACGAATGGAACCCCCAGGAGGATCAGTTTCAATTTACGGTTCGTAGAATGCAAGCAGTGCGGACCAAGCGAGGGATACTTTCGGAAATCAGCAAACTGTTTGATCCTCTCGGTCTCATAGGACCGGTGATAACAGCTGCAAAACTTATTATGCAAGAAACCTGGCGATTTGAACATCAATGGGACGAGCCTCTATCCGACTCATTTGTGGAAAAATGGGATAAATTCCGAAGAGAGATGCATGAAGCAAATCATCTCTGCATTCCCAGGCGAGTTATTCCAAGCGCTACCACGACACGAGTGCGCCTCCAAGGTTTTTGCGACGCTTCCGAAAGGGCTTATGGAGCCTGTCTATACGTTCAAGCAGTAAACGAGCACGGTGAAATTATTTCAAGATTGTTATGCTCCAAGTCGAGAGTTGCGCCTATCAAACCGATTACGGTGCCGCGATTGGAGCTTTGCGGTGCCGTGTTGCTTGCCCATTTAATTGCTAATGTCTTACGCATTTTAAACGTACGAGTTAACGAGGTACAAGCATGGTCGGATTCTCAAGTAGCTCTTTGGTGGATCCGAGGCGATTCAACACGGTGGAAACCTTTCGTGGCGAACCGTGTACGCGAAATTGTCGAATTGTTGCCGGCGAACCATTGGCATTATGTAAAGGGAGTCGAAAATCCCGCTGATCTAATTTCAAGGGGGGCTACCCTGAGTCAACTCAAGAACTCCACGTTGTGGTGGTTCGGACCCCGATGGTTGCAAGAACCCGAATCTTCGGAAGCCGAAGAACTTCAAGAATACGAGCCCTCTAGTGAAGTATTTGACGAAATTCGAACGGAGGAACGACGAAGTATGCTTGTTTGTACTCTCATCAGTGGAGAAAACTCTATATTACAAGGAATGATTGATAACTGTTCTTCGCTCACTCGGATCGAGCGTGTGCTGGCATATTGTTTACGCTACGTATCTAACCTTCAAAGGGACCCGGATAAACGAATTTTATCTAATCTATCGGTTACTGAGTTGCAGGAAGCTCACAACCTTCTCATTCGTCACACACAAGGATTTGAATTCTCTGGCGAAATTGCAGATTTAAAGAAGGGTCGTGCCATATCTTCGACCAACAAGATTCTGCAGCTGCATCCTTTTTTGGATGATCAAGACATTCTCAGGGTGGGCGGCAGACTCCAGTACTCATCCTGGACTTACGGCAGAAAACATCCCATTCTTTTGCCCACAAGACATCGTTTGTCGAAACTTATATTTGAACGAGAGCATCTTCGTTTGCTTCACGCAGGTCCACAGCAATTGTTATCTTCCATAAGAGAACGATACTGGCCACTCAGGGGACGTGACTTAGCCAGAAAAATTTGTCACGATTGCGTTCGTTGCGCAAGAGTTAAACCACAAGGAACATCACAAATAATGGGGTCGCTGCCTAAAGAACGGATAACTCCTAGCAGGCCTTTTACAGTGACTGGCGTAGACTACGCCGGCCCCATTACTACGCTCGTCAGCAAAGGGCGAGGAAGAAAGACTGCCAAGTCCTACATTGCATTGTTCGTATGCTTCGCAACGAAAGCCGTCCATTTGGAGGCGGTCAGTGATCTTACTTCGGCCGCCTTTATAGCGGCACTCCGTCGTTTTGCAGGCAGAAGAGGACGTCCTCGTGCAATCTATAGTGATAATGCCACTAACTTTGTTGGCGCCGATCGAGAGCTGAAAGAAATGCATCAGTTCGCTCAAAATCAATTCAAGGGAGAAACCGGAAAAGTGCTTGCCAGCGAAGGAATCGAATGGCACTTTATACCTCCGTCTTCCCCGCACATGGGAGGCCTATGGGAGGCAGGTGTGAAGGCCTGTAAACACCACTTACAAAGAGTCATGGGTAACGTTTTGTTTACCTTCGAGGAATTGTCAACCGTGCTAACTCAAGTAGAGGCTTGCCTGAACTCCCGGCCTTTGACTCCATTATCTTCGGACCCAAACGAATTGCAACCGCTTACTCCCGCTCATTTTCTGGTAGGAAGCTCAATGACCAGCGTTCCGGATTTCAACGTGACTGACATTCAATTCAACAGATTGGATCGTTGGCGTTTGATACAGCGAGTTCTGCAAGATTTCTGGAGACGGTGGGCGGTGGAGTACGTTGCCGGCCTACAGAATCGTGTGAAATGGAAGAAGGAGCAGCCTAATCTACAAGTCGGGGATCTAGTCGCGACGAGAATCTTCCGCCTTTGAAATGGAGACTGGGACGAGTCACAGAGTTATGCCCGGGCAATGATAATGCGTTCGTGTCGTTATGATTCGTACCAAGGATGGCTGTTTTAAACGATCTGTAGCTAAGCTATGTAAATTACCTGTTTTACTAGAAGACCATGAGAAAAATTAGATTGCCTAATTTGGTGGGCGGCATGTTCGCTACTCTTTTTAGTTTATAGTTAGCGCAATAATAATGCCGTCGCATTACCCGCCGATCCGCGCGACGACCGGCTCTCGTGCGCCACCGGTCGTTCGTTATCACTACTACGTCTTCTTTGTTAGTTAACAAAACGTAATGGCAGAATAGCGTAGTTCTTCCTTTTATATTTCTAATATACATTAAGAGATAAACATATTGTGCACAAGGACATAAAATCGAAACATAAGATTAATTACAAGGCGACTTTCAATAAAACGATAATTAACAGAGAATATAAAGAGTAATCACAAGTATCGCCTGTTTGGTGGATGTCACGAATCGAATCATTGTGATCAAAATAATAGCTGATGATGATGTATTTATCTGGGAAAAATTTCAAGTTGAACAAAGGAACGATTTTAGAGATATATGAAGAGATGTCAAAATTATCAAAATCGGCAAGCGAATCCATATATGTATTATCCTTAGCTATCATTAGATCACAACTCGATTTAAGATCCACCAAATGGGCCAAAAAACAGGTGTTTTTGCAATTGCTCTTCGATAAATTAAACTTTCGATCAAATCGAGAAATACAAATTAAGAATGTATACATACATAGATAATTGAAATTATTATATACAATATAACATATTATAATTGTGCTATAAGCATATGTTCGTTGAATATAAAAAATATTCTCTCTCTCTCTCCCTCCCTCCTCTCTTTTTCTTACTCCCTCACCCTCTCTCTCTCTCTCTCTCTCTCTCTCTCTCTCTCTCTCTCTCTCTCTCTCTCTCTCTCTTTTTCGCTCTCGTTCAAATCTTAAAGTCTCAAGATCTTAAATATTTTCAGCGACTGTTGTTGTCAGAAGAATAAATGTAAATAAATCATCAGAACAGTATCAAAGTTAGCAGTATCAAGAGATTAACCATACATTGACAACGTGGAGAGTTAAATTCATAAGACGTATTAATCCGCTATTATAGCGAAAGCTTACATATTTCCTCCCATGGAACAGATCGCACGAAGATCGCCATCATGTTGGCATTGTAAAATAGGTATGCAGTTTTATTTTTATAAAATAATCGGTGTTTAATAAATTTTCTTTATAAAAATAATTGCGGAGTATAAATTTTTTTAATCAGCGTTATGTATTATGTATTATAAACCATTTTATGCGTCACACACACACACACACACACACACACACATAAAAGTATATAAATCTGTATGTATAAAAATCTGTTTATGATAGATGTGACGAGAAATCTCATACCCCCATGTAAATGTGAAGATAAATTCATACATGATTATTGTCTCAAGATGATAGCAAATACTGAAGGCATACTATATTGCCCATTTTGTAAAGCTCGCTATCCACTAGAAATACGGCCCAAATCATTATTAAAGGTAACGTCACAATACATCTTATAACCGTTGAAAAATTGTAGAGAATAGGGAACTAACTATTAGAAACATAAAAAAAATTTTATTTTTATATATATATATATATATATATATATATAATTTATATAAATTAAAATAGATGTTTTCACAAAATAAGCAGATATTAAATTTAAGACAAACGCTAAAATCGTTAAAGTCAAAATTCATATATAAACATATACCACAATAATAATAAAGCTTGGTAACAGCACTTACATTATATTATTTATATGTACGATCAGTTTATAAATTTTTGATATTTTTAAATAAAGATTTTAAACTTTCGGCATATTTCGAAGGGCAAACTGCCTATAATAAGTGTGAATAAATGTTTGATGATAAAGTCAAAAGAAATTAAAACTTAAACGGAATGATTTATAGATGTAATCATAACAATTTAATAAATAAATTACAGTGTAAAATAAATAAGAGTATATCAAAAAACAAAATGATAAAATAATTTCGATGATGTTTTATAATTTCTACGTTTGATGATTTTATTTATAATAATATTAAAATAATTTATTTAAAGTATTATTTTTTCATTAAATGTGTTCATATGATACCAATATAACAATATTACACAAAGATGGGAATAAATTGTTTCAGATGCTTCTAAAAGTTTGTAACTATTTTTTTAAGATACTACTTACGTTACTTATAATCTTCATATATACAAAAATAGCTTTTGTGCTATTCGATTATGTCGGTTTTTCCATTATCGCAAAACGCATCATCCTAAGCACATTTCATTGGCTTTTTTATTTGCCAGGGGATGATATAGTTGACTGGAGTAAAAGGTAAGAGTACATTCGATTAATTAATTAATCTAACTTTTTGCATTCGGAGGTTTTTAACTATTAAAAGTATATTCACGAAGAACTAAAGTTAAAAAAATAAAGAATTGAAGTTAATAAATCTAATTTTAATAATAAATTATCTGACAAATTTCAGAATTAATTTTTTTCTTAAAAAAAAATAATTGAAAAAACGATTAAAGTCACATTATAGCAAATAATTACATTCGAATTGTAAATGATTAAGAAAATCCCTTTCAAAGTAAACTTCACGAATAATAATCACATTTCTCTCTCTTAACTGATTTAAAATTTGTTTTATAAAAGTAAACTTAAAATTTATTAAAAAGAACATGATTATTATATTATGTATAATTTGAAACCATTATTATTAATTAATAATAATAAATATAAGAATTGATCATAAAGATATACAATAAAGATATAAATTAATAAACACAAATGACTTAATTTGCTACTTTTACTAAAACAAATTTATATGAAATCTAAATTCAAAAAGAATCTTTTTAGACTAAGGATGATTGAGATACTTTGTATGCCATGGTATAGCAACTTTATTCATTAAACGGAAACTATTCTAATTTAAATTATATAATTGTAAAAATACTAAAACATCTTAATAAAAATATAAAACAGCATATATTATATAATAAATATAATATGGAGATATAAATTGCTTTTTTTTACTTCTTATTTATTTACAGAATATATGAACTTTATCGTCAATGGTACAAAAGCACTTATGAATGGAAATTGATGAGACCATCTACTGTTAACAATATTGAAGAGTACAATATTGAAGAGTGATTAAAATTTAATATTCTGGTATATTTATAAGTTATAATGCGATTATTATAATGTTTAAGAAAGTAAGACGAGTGAAAATTTCATTATTCTGCATGTTTGTAAGCTGTAATGCTGTTATTTAAAGGAAATATAAAGAAAAACATAAGGAAAGGTATAGAAAAACTTCTCTTATAAGATATTTTACATTTTTAACGATACATTAAGAACATTATATTATGGAAAATATGTATAACACATGTAAATTTAATTGACAAAATTTCTTCTTTTTCATGTATAAATAGATTATATCAAAATTAATTAAAAATTATAATACATATAAAGATAATAATATAGCTCATAAACAATGTATATAATATATATTACAAAGATATAATGTTATATAATATTATATTATAAAATATATTATATAATATAATAAATAATATTACATTATGTACTTATATATATATTATATTAATATGTTATAAAAATATAATAATATATAATATTATATGTAATATAAATTATAAAGTTATTAATATTAATAAGGGGAAATTGTGCTAATTTTATATTCTTTAAAATATTAATGCAAATCATCTCATACAAAAGTGATTTATAAAATTTCTTTGATGATGGACACAAAAAGAAATCTTTTAAGAGTAAACCTTTTATATAAATTTTATAAATATAGATTTTGCACTTCTACATATTATTATTCCTTTTATTAATTAAATCTATACTAATAAAATATTAAAAAACGTTTTTTATATTAATATGTATATTAATATCTATATTAATATGTATATTAATATGTATTGATGATGTAATGTTTTCTTAATGCAATTACGATAAATATAACATAATACATTGTAAAAAAATAAATCGCTCATTCTTTTATTTTTATAGTCAATTTTTATAGTCACGTAATTATTCAGTAGACATATCTTAAAAGTATTTCTATTTGTATTACATGATGCAGATATGTTTTTATCAAATGCTAGTATGTGTGTGTGAAAATAAGTAAATGTATTAATTTTTCGCTATTTGTTTTCATTTATAGAATTAAAATTATCATTTTTCTTAATGAGAGAGAATGTGTAATAAATCAACAAATAAAAATAAGAAACAGTAAGCATCAGGAACACGATTAAAAATTATTTGCAAGTTAATAAATCAATACATTAAATCTAGTAATTAATATTTATAAATCGAGAGATTTTTGTTTTATTAATATTAAAATTTATAAAATATTATGTAATATAGTTTTGTGTGTATTTATTTTTGTTGGAACAAAATTATATACATTTATATGCATAATTTGTCTGCCTAAGGCTATGTACAATCGTATACGTAGCCTTAATTTACAGTCTAATTTAATATGTTACAATCATATATGTGTTAAATAATTCAGTTGAAATCCTGCTTTATTGCCAAGAAGATGCGATACAATTTAATAAATAGATCTTTATAATATATTCTTGTGATAATTATAATATTATATTTGAAGAACAAAGACAAAGTTTACTTTGAAATACGCTAGAATCGTTTCTCGCAATTGTTTCAATAACCGAAGCTTGAAAAATACTTTGTGTATATATTAATGTATATATTAATAATTTTGAAATTTTATATTAGCTGTATATTAAGTTAGAGAAAATGGTTCATGTGTGATTTGAAGATGATTTGAAAAAAGATTGCGTTTAAATAGAAATGTGTTGAATCCTAAAAAGGTCTAAGAAAATCATAGTTCAATGCTAAAAAGTTAATAATAATTATATTGTTATTATAAATTTTGTGACAAAAGCTTTTGGCAAAGTATAAACTAAATAAAATATATTGGATGGAAAATTATAATATGTTAAACCAATATAATACATACGATGAATCTTCCTATTAAATGCATGAAATTCCTTCAAATAATGATCTGAAAATAAATTTATTAGTAGATATAGATATTCATTACTAGATATCATCTCCGTTTACATCTTTTAAATATTTCATACAATCTTTAACAATATTTGAAAAGATTATTAATATTTAGCTAAACACAGAACTCTACATAGAAAGAAAGGACATTCTTGTTTTGAAAATATCTTTAGTTTTAACACGGAAATCTTGAAATAAAATTATACCGCATTAATTATAGAAAACTTGTTTGAATGAAGTCATTTTATATAATTGAATCAGGACAAATATATTCTTATGATTTTTAAGATTTAATTTTTTTGAATGGATAGGAGACAATGTTAGATAGAAAATAACACTTTTACGTCAAAAATTATAATTTACTTAAAGTAGAATTAAATAATTATATATTTTTGAGATGAAAATTACAATTGAAATAAGACTATAATATTATTGAAATTTTAATTTTTATTATTGAAAGATTATAAAATTTTTCTAAGAAGATTATAGATTGTTGTGTATATACGAAATAATGAACGCGTTAATTTTAGTATACAAGTTTTGAATTTTTCACTCATCTTTTTTCTGTATTTTATTATTGCATATAACTTGCTAAAACTTGCGAAAAGATAATACCATCAATTACTTTGATTTTTATACATATTATAGTGGATAGAATTCTAAATATTCAGTCTACTTTGAAACATATTGGTCTCTTAGTTTTTTTCGAAATGGAACACTTCATCTTTTTTGCCTTTAATATGACTACACTATCATCAACAGATTTCCTCTATTTCTGCCAGTTCTTAAATAGCTTTTGATATATGACTATAGGAATTTTTGAGTGCAAAGAGAAACTTGTATTTTATTATTTTATTATATTACAAAGTACGTGCATAAGAGAGAGAAAGAAAGGTCTATTTCCTCCTCCTATACTCTATAAAGATTCTAATATGACACAAACTAATTTTTAATCCTTTTAATAAAAATTGTTTAATGTTTAGTCAAGTAGCTATTTATCTCCTATAAGCGATAAGCTTCTCTTTTTTCTACGTTGTATGAAAATAACATACAAAAGAAAAATAATAAGTATATCTTTAAATTAGCCCCTTTAAATTGCAATATAATATTCTAATCTACAATAAAATATTTATAAAACCAATGAAGGTTGAGAAGAATGACGTATCGCAAGACATTACAAAAAATATAGCGACACGGTCAAGCATCGTGTCACGAATATCCTAAATCCTATGTTACATTATCATTACAAAATCACGCGTAAGGACTCGATTTATTACAAAGATACACGTGGAAATTGTTTGGTGAGACAAACAAGACTATTTGTTACAAAAACGATGTGCCTAAGATTATTGAGGTCAATTATGACTCCAGACCAAAAAGCTGACTAGCTTTCCTGTAGTGTATTAGCAAAATGTGAACATGAATTAATATTTAAATTATAACGAATAGCGCCGTAATTTATTCTTGATCTCGAAATAGTTTGACGATTAATTTAGTTGAAGTAAACAATAAGATTGTAGATGTGGAGTTAAGTTTTGATAATCTCAATGTATTCCGTTTGGATAGAAATATTGCAAATAACGATTATTTACATGGAAATGGCATATTAATAGCAATTTATAACAATTCATAACAATTTATTTTATCGCGCTATAAATGTAACTGTAACATGTGTTGAATAACTTTTTGTCGACATACGACTAAATTATAAACACATGTTATTGATCCTTGCCTCTTAAACTAAGATTCTTCTGTTTATGATTCACATTGCCTCTGTCGAAAAAATGATGACAATGTGAGTTAACGCTGATAAATTAATAATCGGAAATTACAACTTGCTTTACACATATTGGCATAATAATTATAATTATCTGTAATACTTAGAGTTACTACCATATGAGTGAACAGGCAAATGTAGACTTGCATTACTTTAATTTCTATCGGTATAGTAACATTTTTAATGTAAACAATTATACATTAGATCTTTTTTTACCTTATCTTTAGTACTACAGACTTTATGTATTTCGATTATTATTACACACATATTGGGTGATTTGAATATCTCTCGATATCAGTGAAATTATTTCCCTAACTCCAGTTTACAAATGGAAGTTGAATTTTAAGCAGTCCAATTATGAGAACATTAATAACTATCTAAATAATGCTGTTGATTTTTTATATAATTGTCCCAATTATGCGATTTCTGCTTAAATTAATAAGAAGCTAATTATTTTCGCTTAATATTTAAATTCAAAAATTGAACAATTTGAAATAATATCAAATAAAAAAATTTAATCATAAATTTTTCAGAAGAATTGATTATGATTTAATAGAAAGATGCAGCAATATTAAAATAGCTTTTCGAACGATTTACTATTGCGGCGCAATGGTTTCAATTTAATAAAACATATTTCAACCTAATAAGGAATATTTTATTAATATAGAAAGCTAACACACACAATATCACTCTCAATATATCGAATTATCTGAAGAAAATCATCAAGCAAGTCATCCCGATCATCTTATGTATTTTTGATGTTCGTAGAAAATTTACCTCTGTTGGAAAAACAACGATACCGCTAAAAATCATTGGAAAGAAGCGGAAAGAAATGTAAATTATGAATATAAGGAGAAGAGTATAAAGAGTAATCACAAGTTTCGACCGTTTGGTGGACCTCACGGATCGAACCATTGTGATCTAAATAATATTGATGATGTATTTATCTGGGAAAAATTTTAAGTTGAACATAGGAACGGTTTCAGAGATATAAAGAGTTGTGAAAGTTATCAAAAATCGACAAGCGAATCCATATATTAACATAAACTATTAGATCACAATTCGAATTTATAATTTATAGACCAAAAAACAGGTGTTTTTGCAATTGCTCTTCGATAAATTAAACTTTTGATCAAATCGAGAAACATAAATTAAGAATATATACGTACATAGGTAATGAAAATTATTATATAGAATATAACATATTATAATTGTGCTATAAGCATGATATATTCGTTGAATATAAAAAATAATTTTTCTCTCCTCCCCCCCCCCCTCTCTCTCTCTCTCTCACTCTGTCTCTCTCTCTCTCTCTCTCTCTTTCTCTTTCTCGCTCTCGCTCTCGCTGTCTCTCGTTCAAATCTTAAAGTCTCAAGGTCTTAAATATTTTCAGCGACTGTTGTTGTCAGAAGAATAAATATAAATAAATGATCAGAACAGTATCAAAGTTAGCAGTATCAAGAGATTAACCATACAGTGACAACGTGGAGAGTTAAATTCATAAGACGTATTAATCCGTTAATATAACAAAAGCTTACATATTTCCCCCCATGGAAAACAACGAGATCGCACCAAGTCCGGCATGTTGTTGGTATTGTTTAAGAGGTACGCAGTTTTATTTTTATGAAATAATCGGAGTTTTTAATAAATATTCTTTATAAAGATAATTGCGGATTATAAATATTTTTAATCAGCGTTATGTATTTTGTATTATAAATTTTTATGCGTTTTTTATGCGTGTGTGTAACGCTCTTTATGCGTTACACACACACACACACACACACACACACACACACACACACACACACTCACAAAGACACATAAAAGTATGTATCTATATAATTTATTTATTAAAAAGATTAGATATATATAATAGAATATAATCATTATTATTAAAAAATGTATTATGTATATAAATCTGTTTATATGATAGATGAGAATAACAGAGGAGAACCCTTGCGCCTATGTACGTGTGCAGATAAATTTATACATGTTTATTGTCTGAAGGAGAGAGCAAATACTATAAACATACTTAATTGCCAATTTTGTGGTGCTCGCTATCCATTAGAAAGACGGCCCAAATCATTATTAAAGGTAACGTCACAATACATCTTATAACCGTTAAAAAATTGTAGAGAATAGCGAGCTAACTTTTAGAAAAATAAAAAAATTTTATTTTAATATATACATGCATATACACTACTCAAAAGAATCTAGGGAACACTTTTCATACCCTAAAAATTGGGTTATATTCAAACCGCTGAAACTCGTAGAAAAATCATCGTAGAAAAAAAATTAAAAAAGCATTTTGAAGCATGAAGTTTCATCTTTAACGCGCTATCGGTGGTTTTTTAAAAATCTTTTATCTTCCTTATTCTGCGCTTTAAAAAGGAACACACTGTTTAGTTCCTTAAAATTATGTATTTTTAACACGCTGCAACTTGATGAAAGAAATTTTTTTCGAGAAATTCAACTCAAGCTCTATAAATTACAACATTTTCTCTGTAAAATGCTTTTTTAAAAATCTTTCTACGATTTTTTTTGACCGAGTAATGCGATTTTGAAAATAAACCATATTTTTTAGATATGATATCGATACTCGGTGAAAAATCATCGTAGATGAAAAATAAAAAAAGCATTTTGAAGCTTGAAACTTCAACTTTAACGCACTATCGTTAGATTTTTTAAATTTTTATCTTCTTTTTTCTGCGCTTTAGAAAAGAACATTGTGTTTTTCCTTAAAATTACGTTTCTTTGACTCTCTGCAGTTCGATAAAAAAATTTTTCTCAAAAAATTCAACTCAAGATCCATAAACTACAACATTTTACCTACAAAACGCTTTTTTAAAAACTTTCCTACGATTTTTTTTGACCGAGCTACATAACTTCGAAATCAATATGAAGAAGAGCATCTGCAAGCGGTAATTGATCAGAGAGGAGGTAACACACGCTATTAAACACATATGCACTCACGCGCGCAAGCGTGCTGGCGCACACACACACACACGGAGAGAGAGAGTGCAGAGAGGGTTTGGAGTCATTAAATACTGCAGGAGTGACGAACTGCGAGGTCCTTATCTCTGCTATGTAACTCACACACACACACAACACATGATGTGCTAAATCCGATCGGCAACCTCCACGTGGTGCATATTGGATAACGCTAATGCCGGCGGTATACATCATTTTACATATTGGTTTCGAAGTTATGTAGCTCGGTCAAAAAAAATCTTAGGAAAGTTTTTAAAAAAGCATTTTGTAGGTAAAATGTTGTAGTTTATGGATCTTGAGTTGAATTTTTTGAGAAAAATTTTTTTATCGAACTGCAGAGTGTCAAAGAAACGTAATTTTAAGGAAAAACACAATGTTCTTTTCTAAAGCACAGAAAAAAGAAAATAAAAAATTTAAAAAATCTAACGATAGCGCGTTAAAGTTGAAGTTTCAAGCTTCAAAATGCTTTTCTTATTTTTCATTTACGATGATTTTTCACCGAGTATCGATATCATATCTAAAAAATACTGGATTATTTTCAAAATCGCATTACTCGGTCAAAAAAAATCGTAGAAAGATTTTTAAAAAAGCATTTTACTGAGAAAATGTTGTAATTTATAGAGCTTGAGTTGAATTTCTCGAAAAAAATTTCTTTCATCAAGTTGCAGTGTGTTAAAAATACATAATTTTAAGGAACTAAACAGTGTGTTCCTTTTTAAAGCGCAGAATAAGGAAGATAAAAGATTTTTAAAAAACCACCGATAGCGCGTTAAAGTTGGAACTTCATGCTTCAAAATGCTTTTTTAATTTTTTTTCTACGATGATTTTTTGACGAGTTTCAGCGGTTTGAAAATAGCCCAATTTTTAGGGTATGAAAAGTGTTCCCTAGATTCCTTTGAGTAGTGTGTATATATATATATATATATATATATATATATATATATATATATATAGATTTTATAAATTAAAAAAGATGTTTTCACAAAATAATAAGCAGATATTAAATTTAAGACAAACGTTAAAATCGTTAAAGTCAAAATTTATATATAAACATATGCCACAATAATAATAAAGCTTGGTAACAGAACTTACATTATATTATTTATATGTACGAACAGTTTATAATATTTTGATATTTTTAAATAAAGATTTTAAACTTTTGGCATATTTTGAAGGGCAGACTGTCTATAATAATTATAAAGTGTGAAGAAATGTTTGATGATAAAGTCAAAAAAATTTAAAACTTAAATGATTTATAGATGTAATCATAACAATTCAATAAATAAATTACAGTGTAAAATAAATAAGAGTATATCAAAAAACAAATAAAATGATGAAAAAATTCCTATGATGTTTTACAATTTCTACGTTTGATGATTTTAATTATAATAATATTAAAATAATTTATTTAAAGATTTATTATTTTTTCATTAAATATGTTCATATGATACCAATACAATAATAATAATACAAAGATGGGAATAAATTCTTTTAGATGCTTCAAAAAGTTTGTAAACATTATTTTATGATGCTGTTTTCGTTATTTTCGATATTTCTAAGCTACATAATTGGACTAATGGTTTGTGAAGTGCTATCAGATTTTCATTTTGTCCATGATCCATTAGATGTCCCGTCTTTTTTTTTGGTAAACATCGTCCTAGGCATATTTCTTTGGTTTGTTTATATGACAGCGTCTAAAATAGTTGACTGGAGTAATAGGTAAGAGTACATTCTATTAATTAATTAATCTAACTTTTTGCATTCGGAGATTTTTGACTATTAAAAGTATATTCACGAAGAACTGAAGTTAAAAAAATAATGATTTGAAGTTAATAAATTTAATTTTAACAATAAATTATCTGACAAATTACGGAATTAATTTTTTTTGTTAAAAAAAAATAATTGAAATAGCGATTAAAGTCAATTATAGCCAATAATTACATCCGAATTGTAAATGATTAAGAAAATTCCTTTCAAAATGAACTTCGCGAATAATAATCGCATTTCTGTCTCTTCTGATTCAAAATTTGCTTTTATATAAAAGTAAACTTAAAATTATTAAAAGGAACATATGATTATTATATTATGTATTATTTGAAACCATTATTATTAATTAATAATAATAAATATAAGAATTAATCATAAAGATATACAATAAAAATATAAATTAATAAACACAAATGACTTAATTTAGTACTTTTACTAAAACAAATTTATATGAAATCTAAATTCAAAAAGAATCTTTTTAGATTAAGAATGATTGAGATACTTTGTATGCCATGGTATAGCAATTTTATTCATTAAACGGAAACTATTCTAACTTAAATTATATAATTGTAAAAATACTAAAATATCTTAATAAAAATATAAAACAGCATATATTATATAATAAATATAATATGGAGATATAAATTGCTTTTTTTTACTACTTATATATTTACAGAATATATAAACATTATCATCAATGGTACAAAAGCACTTATGAATGGAAATTGATAAGACCATCTACTGTTAAAAATATTGAAGAGTACAATATTCAAGAGTGACTAAAATTTAAAAAATTTCTAGTATATTTATAAATTATAATGCGATTATTATAATGTTTAAAAAAGTAAGACGAGTGAAAATTTCATTATTCTGCATGTTTGTAAGCTGTAATGCTGTTATTTAAAGGAGATATAAACAAAAACGTAAAAAAAGATATAGAAAAACTTCTCTTATAAGATATTTTACATTTTTAACGATACATTAAGAAGATTATATTATGGAAAATACGTGTAACACCGGGTAAATTTAATTGACAAAATTTCTTCTTGTTCATTAGAGAAACAGATTATATCACAATTAATAAAAATTATAATACATATAAAGATAATAATATAGCTCATAAATAATGTATATAATATATATTACAAAGATATAATGTTATATAATATTATATTATAAACTATATTATATAATATATTAAATAATATTACATTATATACTTATATATATATTATATTAATATGTTATAAAGATATAATAATATATAATATTATATATAATATAAATTATAAAGTTAGTAATATTAATAAGGGGAAATTGTGCTAATTTTATATTCTTTGAAATATTAATGCAAATCATCTCATACAAAAATGATTTATAAAATTTCTTTGATGATGGACACAAAAAGAAATCTTTTATGTAAACCTCTTATATAAATTTTATAAATATAGATTTTGCGCTTCTACATATTATTATTCCATTTATTAATTAAATCTATACTAATAAAATATTAAAAAACGTTTTTTATATTAATATGTATATTAATATGTATTAATGATGTAATGTTTTCTTAATGCAATTACGATAAATGTAACATTGTAAGAAAATAAGTCGCTCATTCTTTTATTTTTATAGTCAATTTTTATAGTCACGTAATTATTCAGTAGACATATCTTAAAAGTATTTCTATTTGTATTACATGATGCAGATATGTTTTTATCAAATGCTAGTATGTGTATGGGAAAATAAATAAATGTATTAGTTTTTCGCTATTTGTTTTCATTTATAAAATTAAAATTATCATTTCTCTTAATGAGAGAGAATGTGTAATAAATCAACAAATAAAAATAAGAAACAGTAAGCATCAGGAACACGATTAAAAATTATTTGCAAATTAATAATTCAATACATTAAATTTAGTAATTAATATTTATAAATCGAGAGATTTTCGTTTTATTAATATTAAAATTTATAAAATATTATGTAATATAGTTTTATATGTATTTTATTTTTGTTGGAACAAAATTATATACATTTATATGCATAATTTGTGTGTCTAAGGCTATGTACAATCGTATACGTAGCCTTAATGTACAGTCTAATTTAATCTGTTACAATCATATATGTGTTAAATAATTCAGTTAAAATCCGGCTTTATGGTCAAGGAGATGCGATACAATTCAATAAATCGATCTTTATAATTCTTGTGATAATTATGATATCATACTTGAAAAACTTAGACGAAGTTTACCTTGAAATACGGCTAGAATTGTGTAGCTCGCAATTCAATAATCGATTCTTAACAACACCTTTGTGTATACAAATATTAATGCATATATTAGTAATTTTGAAATTTGATATCATCTGAATATTAAACTAGAAAAAATTCTTCAAGTGTGATTTGAAAATGATTTGAAAAGAGATTACATTTAAATAGAGAAATGTGCTTAATTCTAAAAAGATTTTTAAAATATCATAGTTCAATACTAATTTTTTGGCGAGACAAACAAAACTATTTGTTACAAAAACGGTGTGCAAAGATTGTTTAGGTCAATTATAACTTCTAAAAAACTGACTCACTTTCCTGTAGTGTATTATCAGAATGTACATATATTAAGATTTAAATTAATATATAGCGATTTAAATTATTGCGCTGTAATTTATTCTTCTTCTCTAAATAGTTTAACGTCATTAATTTAATTGAGATATGGCTAAACAATAGCAAAGTAGATGTGAAGTTAAGTTTCGATAATTACAATGTATTCCGTTTGGATAAAAATATTGCAAATTACGATTATTTACATAGAAATGGTGTATTAATGGCAATTTATAACAATTCATAATAATTTATTTTATCGCGTTTTAAATGTAACTGTAACATGCGATGAATATCTTTTTGTCTACATACGACTAAATCATAAACACATGTTATTGACTCTTGCCTCTTAAAATTGGATTCTTCTGTTTATGATTCACATTGCCTCTGTTTTGGAGAAATGATGACAATGTGAGTTAATACTGATAAATTAATAATCAGAAGTTACAACTTGCTTTACACGTATTGTCATAATAATTATAATTATCTGTAATACTTGTAGTTACTACCATATGAATAAACAGGCAAATGTGAACTTGCATTATTTTAATTTCTATCTGTATAATAACATTGTTAATGTAAACAATAATACATTAGATCTTTTTTTAAAATATCTCAGGTTCTTCAATACTAGAGACTTTATGTATTACGATTATTATCACATACATATTGGGTGATTCGAATATCTCTCGATATCAGTAAAATTATTTCCCTTATCCCAATTTACAAATGAAAGTTAAATTTTAAGCAGTCCAATTATGATGACATTAATGATTATCTTATTAATAATGCTGTTGATTTTTTATATAATCGTCTTAATTATGCGTTTTCTGCTTTAATTAATAATAAGCTTATTATTTTCGTTTAATATTTAAATTCAAAAATTTAATCAAAAATTAAACATATTAAAATAATATAAAATAAAAAAAATTTTTAATTAATAAACTTGGCATAATCAATTCTATAAATTTTCAGATAGATGAATATTTAAATTAAAATAATTTAGAAGCCAGAAAATTTCATAAATAACTTTTTTCATTGAAAGTGTTTTATTATTATATTATTGTTATATTATTATATTATATTATCATATTATATCATATTAATTATTATACACTACTCAAAAGAATCTAGGGAACACTTTTCATACCCTTAAAATTAGGCTGTTTTCAAACCGCTGAAACTCGTTGAAAAATCATCGTAGAAAAAAAATTAGAAAAGCATTTTGAAGCATGAAGTTTCAACTTTAACGCGCTATCGATGGTTCTTTAAAAATCTTTTATCTTCCTTATTCTGCGCTTTAAAAAGGAACACACTGTTTAGTTCCTTAAAATTATGTATTTTTAACACGCTGCAACTTGATGAAAGAAATTTTTATCGAGAAATTCAACTCAAGCTCTATAAATTACAACATTTTCTCTGTAAAATGCTTTTAAAAAATCTTTCTACGAATTTTTTTGACCGAGTAAATGCGATTTTGAAAATAAACCAGTATTTTTTAGATATGATATCGATACTCGATGAAAAATCAGCATAGATGAAAAATAAAAAAAGCATTTTGAGGCTTGAAACTTCAACTTTAACGCGCTATCGTTAGATTTTTTAAATTTTTTATCTTCTTTTTTCTGCGCTTCAGAAAAGAACATACTGATTTTGAAGTTATGTAGTTCGGTCAAAAAAAATCGTAGGAAAGTCTTTAAAAATGCGTTTTGTAAGTAAAATGTTGTAGTTTATGGATCTTGAGTTGAATTTTTTGAGAAAAATTTTTTTATCGAACTGCAGAGTGTCAAAGGATCGTAATTTTAAGGAAAAACACAATGTTCTTTTCTAAAGCGCAGAAAAAAGAAGATAAAAAATTTAAAAAATCTAACGATAGCGCGTTAAAGTTGAAGTTTCAAGCTTCAAAATGCATTTTTTATTTTTCATCTATGATGATTTTTCACCGAGTATCGATATCATATCTAAAAAATACTGGTTTATTTTCAAAATCGCATTACTCGGTCAAAAAAAATCGTAGAAAGGTTTTTAAAAAAGCATTTAACAGAGAAAATGTTGTAATTTATAGAGCTTGAGTTGAACTTCTCGATATAAATTTCTTTCATCAAGTTGCAGCGTGTTAAAAATACATAATTTTAAGGAACTAAACAGTGTGTTCCTTTTTAAAGCGCAGAATAAGGAAGATAACAGATTTTTAAAAAACCACCGATAGCGCGTTAAAGTTGATACTTCATGCTTCAAAATGCTTTTTTAATTTTTTTTCTACGATGATTTTTCGACGAGTTTCAGCGGTTTAAAAATAGCCCAATTTTTAAGGTATGAAAAGTGTTCCCTAGATTCTTTTGAGTAGTGTAGTTCAAAATGAAATTACAAGCTTGCTTGTGCAATTGTTACCATAAGATTCGACATAAATTAAAGTGCTCTATTAGCATCGTATATTAATTGTATTTATTTGTATTTATTGCAATTATAAATTTTTCAGAAGAATTTATTATGATTTAATAGAAAGAATCTACAATATAAAAATGTTTCATCTAAAGCAATATGAGATGAGAGAAAAGTTGAAAAGATTTAAGAAACCTCGCATCACACACACACACACACACACACACACACACACACACACACACACACACACACACACAGTAAATAGCTTTTCAACGGATTACTTTCGAATTACCGCAGCACAATGGTTTCAACCTAATGAAGGATATTTCATCCTAATAAGGAATATTTTATTCATCTGTAAAGAGGTAACCCACATAATAGCACACTCGAAATATCGAATCGTCTCAAGAAAATCAAGGAAGTCATCATGATCGTCTCATGTATTTTTGATGAATATTCTTGATCTTCGTAGAAAATTTATATTTTCCTATTAGAAAAACAACAATATCGCTAAAAATCATTGGAGGAAAGCAGAGAAAAAGTAAATTATGAATATAAGGAGAATATAAAAAGTAATCACAAGTATCGCCTGTTTGGTGGATGTCACGAATCGAATCATTGTGATCAAAATAATAGTTGATGATGATGTATTTATCTGGGAAAAATTTCAAGTTGAACAAAGGAACGATTTTAGAGATATATGAAGAGATGTCAAAATTATCAAAATCGGCAAGCGAATCCATATATGTATTATCCTTAGCTATCATTAGATCACAACTCGATTTAAGATCCACCAAATGGGCCAAAAAACAGGTGTTTTTGCAATTGCTCTTCGATAAATTAAACTTTTGATCAAATCGAGAAATACAAATTAAGTATATATACGTACATAGATAATTGAAATTATTATATAGAATATAACATATTATAATTGTGCTATAAGCATGATATGTTCGTTGAATCTAAAAAATACTCTCTCTCTCTCTCTCTCTCTTCTTTCTTTCTCCCTCCCCCCTCTCTCTTTCACACTCTCTCTCTCTCTCTCTCTCTCTCTCTCCCTCTCTTTCTCTCTCTCCCTCTCTCTCCCTCTCTTTCTCGCTCTCGCTGTCTCTTGTTCAAATCTTAAAATCTCAAGGTCTTAAATATTTTCAGCGACTGTTGTTGTCAGAAGAATAAATGTAAATAAATCATCAGAACAGTATCAAAGTTAGCAGTATCAAGAGATTAAACATACAGTGACAACGTGGAGAGTTAAATTCATAAGACACATTAATCCGTTATTATAGCAAAAGCTTACATATTTCCCCCCATGGAACAGATCGCACGAAGATCGCCATCATGTTGGCATTGTGAAATAGGTATGCAGTTTTATTTTTATGAAATAATCGGAGTTTAATAAATTTTCTTTATAAAAATAATTGCGGAGTATAAATTTTTTTAATCAGCGTTATGTATTTTGTTTTATAAACCTTTTTATGCGTCACACACACACACACACACACACACAAACACACACACACACATAAAAGTATGTATCTATATAATTTATTTACTTTAAAGATTAGATATATACAGGGTGACCCATTTTAACTTAGGCAGCCAAATAACTCGAAAACTAAGCCCAGCAAACAAAAATGTTTCAGACAAAAGTTGTATGGTTTCGAGGGGGCCATAAGATGGTACCATTGGTTTGACCTTGAAGAGTCATTTGAAGGTCACGTGAAAGTCACTTCAATTTTTTTAAATGGAACACCCTATATATTTTTGCACATTCTTGTAGCTTATCTCGAGAGCTTTCCAAAACACTATGACTAAGTACCTTTTCGTTAAGTACTTTTTGAGTTATGAGGCTTGAAATAATTTCTTTATTTTACATAAACCGTAAAATATCTTGTAAAATATTCATTTTTCGATTATCTTACCTTAATACTTTTACGTACAAAATAATGAGAGGAATCAATTGGTGTAAAAAAAACACATAGTTGTTTTGAAAAAAAAATATGTAATTTGCAATTAACAATTCCATATTTTTTCTTAAAAATAACTATGTGTTTTCTTTACACCAATTGATTCCTTTCATTATTTTGTACATAAAAGTATTAAGGTAAGATAATCGAAAAATGAATATTTTACAAAATATTTTACGGTTTATGTAAAATTAAGAAATTATTTCAAGCCTCATAACTCAAAAAGTACTTAACGAAAAGGTAGTTAATTATAGTGTTTTGGAAAGCTCTCGAGATAAGCTACAAGAATGTGCAAAAATATATAGGGTGTTCCATTTAAAAAAATTGAAGTGACTTTCACGTGACCTTCAAATGACTCTTCAAGGTCAAACCAATGGTACCATCTTATGGCCCCCTCGAAACCATACAACTTTTGTCTGAAACATTTTTGTTTGCTGGGCTTAGTTTTCGAGTTATTTGGCTGCCTAAGTTAAAATGGGTCACCCTGTATATTATATAATTTCAACATTATTTTTTAAAAAATCTATTATGTATATAAATCTGATTATGATAGATGTGACGAGAAATCTCATACCCCCATGTAAATGTCAAGATAAATTCATACATGATTATTGTCTGAAGATGATAGCAAATACTGAAGGCATACTTTATTGCCCATTTTGTAAATCTTGCTATCCATTAGAAATACGGCCCGAATCATTATTAAAGGTAACGTCACAATACATCTTATAACCGTTGAAAAATTGTAGAAAATAGCGAGCTAGCTTCTCGAAACATAAAAAAAAATTTATTTTTATATATATATATATATATATATATATATATATATATATAGAATTTATAAATTAAAAAAGATGTTTTCACAAAATAAGCAGATATTAAATTTAAGACAAACGCTAAAATCGTTAAAGTCAAAATTCATATATAAACATATGCCACAATAATAATAAAGCTTGGTCACAGCACTTACATTATATTATTTATATGTACGATCAGTTTATAAATTTTTGATATTTTTAAATGAATATTTTAAACTTTCGGCATATTTCGAAGGGCAAACTGCCTATAATAAGTGCGAATAAATGATTGATAAGGTCAAAAGAACCTAATTAATGTTTGATAAAGTCAAAAGAATTTAAAACTTAAACGGAATGATTTATAGATGTAATCATAACAATTCAATAAATGAATTACAGTGTAAAATAAATAAGAGTATATCAAAAAACAAATAAAATGATAAAATAATTTCTATGATGTTTTATAATTTCTACGTTTGATGATTTTATTTATAATAATATTAAAATAATTTATTTAAAGTATTATTTTTTCATTAAATGTGTTCATATGATACCAATATAATAATATTACAAAGATGGGAATAAATTGTTTTAGATGCTTCTAAAAGTTTGTAACCATTTTTTTATGATACTACTTGGGATACTTATAACCTACATAATTACAGTAAGAGCTTCAGTGCTATTCGATTATGTCGAGTTTTCCCTTACCGTACAAATCATCATCGTAATCATATTTCTTCGGCTTTTTTATACATATTGGCCAGTGGGTGATTTAGTTGACAGCAGTATAAGGTAAGAGTACATTCGATTAATTAATTAATCTAACTTTTTGCATTCGGAGATTTTTAACTATTAAAAGTATATTCACAAAGAACTAAAGTTAAAAATATCAAGAATTGAAGTTAATAAATCTAATTTTAATATTAAATTATCTGACAAATTTCAGAATTAATTTTTTTACTTAAAAAAAATAATTGAAAAATCGATTAAAGTCACATTATAGCCAATAATTACATTCGAATTGTAAATGATTAAGAAAATCCCTTTCAAAGTAAATTTCACGAATAATAATCACATTTCTCTCTCTTAACTGATTTAAAATTTGCTTTTATAAAAGTAAACTTAAAATTTATTAAAAAGAACATATGATTATTATATTATGTATTATTTGAAACCATTATTATTAATTAATAATAATAAATATAAGAATTGATCATAAAGATATACAATAAAGATATAAATTAATAAACACAAATGACTTAATTTGCTACTTTTACTAAAACAAATTTATATGAAATCTAAATTAAAAAAGAATCTTTTTAGACTAAGGATGATTGAGATACTTTGTATGCCATGGTATAGCAATTTTATTCATTAAACGGAAACTATTCTAATTTAAATTATATAATTGTAAAAATACTAAAACATCTTAATAAAAATATAAAACAGCATATATTATATAATAAATATAATATGGAGATATAAATTGCTTTTTTTTACTTCTTATTTATTTACAGAATATATGAACTTTATCGTCAATGGTACAAAAGCACTTATGAATGGAAATTGATGAGACCATCTACTGTTAACAATATTGAAGAGTACAATATTGAAGAGTGATTAAAATTTAATATTCTGGTATATTTATAAGTTATAATGCGATTATTATAATGTTTAAGAAAGTAAGACGAGTGAAAATTTCATTATTCTGCATGTTTGTAAGCTGTAATGCTGTTATTTAAAGGAAATATAAAGAAAAACATAAGGAAAGATATAGATAAACCTCTTTTATAAGATATTTTACATTTTTGATGATACATTAAGAAGATTATATTATTAAAAATACGTGTAACATGTAAATTTAATTGACAAAATTTCTTCCTGTTTCATGGATAAATAGATTATATCGCAATTAATAAAAAATATAATACATGTAAAGATAATAATATAGCTCATAAATAATGTATATAATATATATTACAAAGATATACTGTTATATAATATTATATTATAAAATATATTATATATAATATATTTTTTAAGTAATATTGCATTATATATACAGGGTGTGTCATTTTAACTGATGCAGCTGAATATCTCTTAAAGTAAAAAAGATTGGGAAAAATGTTTCAGACAATAATTATATGGTTTCGAGGGTAACATAAGACGGTGCCATTAGTTTGACCTTGCAAAGTCAGCTGAAGGTCACATGAAGGTCACCTCCAACTTTTTAACTGGGTCACCCTATATGCTTTTGCAATATTCTTGTAGCTTATCTCGAGAGCTTTCCAAAACATTATAATTAAGTTAGTTTTCATTAAGTACTTTCCGAGTTATGAGGCTTGAAATAATTTCTTAATTTTACATAAACTGTAAAATATCTTGTAAAATATTCATTTTTCGATTATCTTACCTTAATACTTTTATGTACAAAATAATAAGAGGAATCAATTGGTGTAAAGAAAACATTGTTGTTTCGAAGAAAAAATATGTAATTTAACAATTAAGAATTACATTTTTTTTTCTTAAAAATAACTATGTGTGTTCTTTACACCAATAGATTCCTCTCATTATTTTGTAAATAAAAGTATTAGGGTAAGATAATTGAAAAATGAATATTTTACAAGATATTTTACAGTTTATGTAAAATTAAGAAATGATTTCAAGCCTCATAACTCGGAAAGTACTTAATGAAAACTAACTTAACTATAGTGTTTTGGAAAGCTCTCGAGATGAGCTACAAGAATATGTAAAAGCATATAGGGTGTCGCGTTTACAAACTTGGAGGTGACCTTCACGTGACCTTCAGCTGACTCTTCAAGGTCAAACTAATACCACCGTCTTATGTCCCCGTCGAAACCACACAACTATTGTCTGAAACATTTTTCCCAATCTCTTTTACTTTAAGAGATATTCAGCTGCATTACTTAAAATGACACACCCTGTATATATATATATATATATATATATATATATATATATATATATAATATTAATATGTTATAAAGATATAATATATAATAATATATATATATATTATGATATATAATATATATATATATTATTAATATAAAACATGTATATAATATATATATATATATATATATATATTATATAATGTTATAAAGATATAATAATATATAATATTATATGTAATATAAATTATAAAGCTATTAATATTAATAAGGAGAAATTGTGTTAATTTTATATTCTTGAAATATTAATGCAAATCATCTCATACAAAAATGATTTATAAAATTTCTTTGATGATGGACTCAAAAAGAAATCTTTTATGTAATCGTTTTATATAAATTTTTTAAATATAAATTTGGCGCATCTACATATTATTATTCCTTTTATTAATTAAATCTGTACTAATAAAATATTAAAAAACGGTTTTTATATTTTATGTATAATGTATTGATGATGTAATGTTTTCTTAATGCAATTACGATAAATATAACATTCTAAAAAAATAAATCGCTCATCCTTTTATTTTTATAGTCAAATTTTATAGTCACGTAATTATTCAGTAGACATATCTTAAAAGTATTTCTATTTGTATTACATGATGCAGGTATGTTTTTATCAAATGCTAGTATGTGTATGTGAAAATAAATAAATGTATTAGTTTTTCGCTATTTATTTTCATTTATAGAATTAAATTTATCATTTTTTAATGAGAGAGAATGTATAATAAATCGGCAATTTTTAAAATAAGAAAAAGTTAGCATAAGGAATTCGATTAAAAATTATTTGCAAGTTAATAAATCAATAAATTAAATCTAGTAATTAATATTTATAAATCGTGAGATTTTTGTTTTATTAATATTAAAATTTATAATGTTATATAATATAGTTTTATATACTTTTTTGTTGCTACAAAATTATATACATTTATATGCATAATTTAAGTGTCTAAAGCTATGTACAATCGTATACGTTGCCTTAATATACAGTCTAATTTAATCTGTTATAATCATATTTCTGTTAAAAAATTCAGTTAAAATCCGGCGTTATGGCCACGGAGATGCGATACAATTCAATAAATAGATTTTTAATATATTCTTTTGGTAATTATAACATTATATTTGAAAAATTCGGATGAAGTTTACTTTAAAATGATATTGTTATTATAAATTATGTGATAAATATTTTTGGCAAAGTATAAGATAATTAAAATATATTGGATGGGAAATTATGATATTTTAAACCAATATAATACATACGATGAATCCTCCTATTAAATACATGAAATTCCTTCAAATAATGATCTGCAAATAAATTTATTAGTAGACATAGATATTCATTAGTAGATATCATCTCCGTATATATCTTTTAAATATTTCATACAATCTTTAATAATATTTGAAAAGATTATTAACATTTAACTGAACACACACACACACACACACACACACACACACACACACAGAAAGGACATTCTTGTTTTGAAAATATCTTTAGTTTTAACACGAAAATCTTGAAATGAACTTATATTATACGTTGATTAAAGAAAATTTGCTGCAATGAAATCATTTTATATAATTCAATCAAGAAAAGTATATTCTTATGATTTAAGATTTAATTTTCTTGAGTGGAAAGGAGTCAATATTAGATAGAAAATAACACTTTTACATCAAAAATTATAATTTACTTAAAATAGAATTAAATAATTATATATTTTTGAGATGATAATTACAATATTGAAATAAGAATATAATATTATTGAAATTTAAGACTATTAAATTTTTCTAAGAAGATTGTTGTGTATACAGGGTGATTCATATAAAGTGACCGATGTGAATATTAGCTAAAGTTGAAGAGCTATGAAAAAATGTTTATACCATAAGATGTTTGACACAGAGGGGGACATCGTATGGTATAAACGATATTTTTATAAATGAAGGCATTAAGGAGATTTCAAGATCAACTTAATTTTTTTAAATAAAACCCCCTATTTTTTATTACATATTCTTGTAGCTCATCTCGAGAGCTCTCTAAAACACTATAATTAAATTAGTTTTAGTACTATAATTAAGTACTTTCCGAGTTATGAGGCTTGAAATAATTTCTTAACTTTACATAAACCGTAAAATATCTTGTAAAATATTCATTTTTCGATTATATTACCTTAGTTGTTTTGAAGATAAAATATGTAATTTGTAATTAACAATTACATATTTTTTCTTAAAAATAATTATGTGTTTTGTTTACACCAATTAATTCCTCTTACTATTTTGTACGTAAAAGTATTAAGGTAAGATAATCGAAAAATGAATATTTTACAAGATATTTTACGGTATATGTAAAATTAAGAAATGATTTCAAGCCTCATAACTCGGAAAGTACTTAACGAAAACTAACTTAATTAAAGTGTTTTAGAAAGCTCTCGAGATGAGCTACAAGAATATGTAATAAAAAATAGGGGTACCACTTAAAAAAATTAAGTTGATCTTGAAATCTCCTTAATGCCTTCATCTATAAAAATATCATTTGTACCATACGATGTCCCCCTCTGTGTCAAACATCTTTTGGTATAAAAATTTTTTCATAGCTCTTCAACTTTAGCTAATATTCACATCGGTCACTTTATATGAATCACCTTGTATATACGAAATATTGAACGCGTTAATTTAAATATACAAGTTGACATATATTGTAAATGTCACTGGCCTGAGTAACATCCGAAAGATTTTAGGCGTCGCTCGATGTTTATTAAAAAGTTATAAACAAAAGAATTTTTATAAGGTTTACAGAATTTTTGGACGCCATGTACAATGATAGACCTTTCATATTTAAAGTTATAAAAGAATAAACGTATCCAAGAACATCTGAATTTCTTTGACCTTTACATATATATCGATTATAATTGAAAATGACATTGCAAAAAAACTTTCTAAAGGTCCACCCCAAACCAAATTTTGGGTTTCACATGGGTTTGCAACTTTCCATGCGGAGCGAGATCCATCCCACACCATACCCGAGTCAGCGCGAAACGAAGTCTATATTGTATGATTCCATATAGGTTTGCAACTTTCCATGCAAAACGAGCAATCATAGATATCGTTTCGTACTGACTCAGGAGTAGTGTGGGGTAGACTTCGTTTCGCATAAATTGAAATACTTTGTATGCCATGGTAAAACAATTTTATTCATTAAACGGAAACTATTCTAATTTAAATTAAATACTTGTAGAAATACTAAATTATTTTAATAAAAATGTAAAGCAGCATATTTTATATAATAAATATAACAAGATATAAATTGCTTTTTCTACTTCTTATCTATTTACAGAATATGTCAACTTTGTCAGCAATGGAATAAAAGCAAATATGAATGGAAATTTGGAAAACGATATAGTGTTATTCAAAATATTTAAGAGTGATTAAAATTTAATTTTCTTGTGTATTTGTAAGCTATAATACGGTTATTATAACATTTAAGAAAGTAAGACGAGTGAAAATTTCATTACTCTACATATTTGTAAGCTATAACGCTGTTGTTTAAACCAGATATAGAAGAAAGCATAAAAAAGATAATAATTAGAAATTTGGCTCAAATAATTAAAAATTAAAACGAAAATGGCACATAAGAGCCAATGCGCGGTAGTTGGAGCACAGAGAAGAAACAACACTTCTTTCTTTTAATATTAGTTTATCACAAACTCATATTACAATAATAAAAAAAGGCTAATGTTTCGGATCATCTTTTGATCCTTCCTCAGCGCGATATTAACAATATATATTACAAATTATGACGCGTTACAATAGACGAATTTGTTTCTCGAGTTTCGACGCGCAGGTGACGCTAAATTGCATCCCGCGGAGGTCTAGTGAGCGCGTTGCTTCCAACATTCCGTCAAATATATTGTACTATAATTGTGCTGTGCGAAATCGCAGCAGATCAGATTCCGCGCTTTTTTACAATTAATAACAGTATGCTGTTGTGTGTCTCATGTCGGTTTTCATCTCTGCGCTCCAACTACCGCACTGTGACTCTTATGTGTTAATTTCGTTTTAATTTATAAAAAAGATAAAAGCCGTTTTTATAGGATATTTTACATTTTTTACAGTATATTAAGAAGCTTATATTATTAACCCTTTAACGTCACAATGGACATTTTTATGACCCCTACTTTCGGCTTATTGTATCTCTTATTTTCGACTTGGAAAAAAATCATGATACAATGAATTTTATAGTTTGAAGGACGCTCTTTCCGATGGTGACCATAAAAAAATTTTTAAAAAATTATTAACATTAAAAAATTGCATTTTTATGCAAAAAAACATGATTATTTAGAGTTAATTTTTTTTTTAAACTCAAATTTATCTGACTTTTCACTGCGCAATCAACTTTAAATCGTCACAGATCGCATCCTCGATGTCTGATCTTAAAATATCACTGGTTGCGATATTATTTATTGACCCATCAAATCCAAAATGGCGGCCGAAACAAATATTTTTTTCTGAAATATTCAGGAATTTTTTTCTCGCAAACCATTAACTTAACGGAAAAAATGATAAGAATAAAAAATGTTTAGAATTGATCAAAGAATACGTCAAAATTTTTTCAGAATTTTTTGTGACATTTTTTGATTTTTTCGAAAATTGGAAAATCAAAAAATTTTAAAATGTCAAAAAAAATTCTGAGAAAATTCTAGCATATTCTTTAATCGATTTTAAGCACTTTTTATCCCTATCAAGAACATAATTCATGCACTTTCATCAATGGCAAAGCATGTAAAAGGATAAACTTAAAAAATTTTTATTTCACCAACCATTGACTTTACGGGAAAAATGATAGGGATAAAAAGTGCTTAAAATCGATTAAAGAATACGCTAGAATTTTCTCAGAATTTTTTTTTGACATTTTAAAATTTTTTGATTTTCCAATTTTCGAAAAAATCAAAAAAGACAAAAAATTCTGAAAAAAATTTTAACGTATTCTTTGATCAATTCTAAACATTTTTTATTTTTATCATTTTTTCCGTTAAGTTAATGGTTTGCGAGAAAAAAATTCCTGAATATTTCAGAAAAAAATTTTTGTTTCGGCCGCCATTTTGGATTTGATGGGTCAATAAATAATATCGCAACCAGTGATATTTTAAGATCAGACATCGAGGACGCGATCTGTGACGATTTAAAGTTGATTGCGCAGTGAAAAGTCAGATAAATTTGAGTTTAAAAAAAAAAATTAACTCTAAAAAATCATGTTTTTTTGCATAAAAATGCAATTTTTTAATGTTAATAATTTTTTTTTAATTTTTTTATGGTCACCATCGGAAAGAGCGTCCTTCAAACTATAAAATTCATTGTATCATGACTTTTTTCCAAGTCGAAAATAAGAGATACAATAAGCCGAAAGTAGGGGTCATAAAAATGTCCATTGTGACGTTAAAGGGTTAAAAATACGTATGTAACATATTTAAATTCAATTGACAATATTTCTTCTTGTTTATGGATAAAAAGATTATATCACAACTAATAAAAATTATAATACATACAAATATTATAATATAGCTTACAAATATTGTATACAGGGTAGGCCAAATAAAGTGTTACAGCCTAATACCTTTGAAACGGCTGAATGGATTTCAATATTCTTGGATTCGATTTTCTTAGTTCGATGTGCTCTTTCACATGGACTTATTTTCACTTTTCGCAATCGCTGCCTCGTGGGGTGGAAGCGCTAAACTCCGTTTTTTTTTTTGGCACCTTGCCTAAAAACGAATATTAATAGATTCTACGTTAAAAAAGGCATTTTGATTAGAAAAATTCTTTCCTACAATCATTAGTTTCCGAACTACAATCATTCAAAATGGAGTTTGAAGCGTCGAATTCTGGATTCTTATATCTAATAGACATTCATCGAAGCGAGTGCATGTATTTTAATAAATGTTCAAAAAGCGTATTATGTACCTCGAAGCACTTACAAGTAAAGGTACCCAACTGTCACTCACGAATTCTAATGAAACTTTGTACACTTGTAAAACTATGCAAAATAATAGACACGTATTTTTTTTATCTGCGGTGAAGCGATTTTAAGTGCAGAAACAGCCCCTTGTATACAGGGTGGGGTTCCTATTCAAAAATTCAAGGTGGCCTTGTCCTGACCATGGCGACGCCATCCAAGGTCAAACTCATGGCGCCAGTAAATAGATCTTTTTACACCCTACGACTTTTGTCTGAAACAATTTTTTATGAAACTTAAATTTTTTGCGATACGAAGTCCGTATATCCACCCCATATATACAAGGGGTTGTTTCTGCCCTTAAAATCGCTCCTCCGCAGATAAAAAGAAATACGTGTCTATTATTTTGCATAGTTTTACAAGTGTACAAAGTTTCATTAGAATCCGCGAGTGACAGTTGGATACCTTTACTTGTTAGTAGTCTTTGGGCAATAGTTTTGCGAACACTTAATATAATTACAGTATTCATGGTGTAATGAATGCGCAGCCCGAATTTGTTCCTTTAGTTTTTGTCTCGTAGTAGAAACTGTGCTATCTACTTTTTTCTTTACATATCCTCAGAAAAAGAAATCTAAAGGTATTAGATGAGATGAATTAAATGTTTGGTCAACGATGGATTGGATGTGGTGGACTTATCCAGTAGCCACTTCGTTCACCTGATCTAACAACAGTAAATAATAATTTTAGAAAAAAAATTTTTCGAATAAAACTGACTTCTTTTGCAACGTAGAATCCGTTAATTTTTTTAAGAGAGTGCCATATAAAAAAAAAACGAAGTTTGGTGCTCTCACGAGGGAGCGATTGCGAAAGCTGGAAAGAAGTGGAAGGACCCAGAAAATCGAATCCAAAAACAAAATCCATCCAGCCGTTTCAAAGATATTAAGCTATAACATTTCATCGGACTCACCTTGTATAATACATTATAAAGATATTAATAAGCAGATATTGCTAATTTTATGTTTCTTGAAATATTAATGCAATTTATATCACACAAAAACGATTTATAAAATTTCTTTTGATTTATAAACTTTCTTTTGATTATAGACACAAAAATAAAATAAATCTTTTATATAAATATTATAAATATACATATTTTGCGCATCTACATATTATCATTTCTCTTAATAATTAAATCTATATTAATAAAATATTCAATAAAATAATAAAAAATACATTTTTTTATATTATACTGATGTGTATTATAATAATTTTATAGTATAATGATACAATTGATGATGTAACATTTTCATGATATAATTGCGATACATATAAATATAATTTTTTGTAATAAATATGAATCGCTAACATATTCTTTCATTTTCATAGTCATAATTATTCAGTAGACATAGTTTAAGTATTTCTATTTATATTATGCAGATATGTTTGTATCAAATACTAGTATGTGTGTATGAAGATAAATAAATGTTTGTTTTATGCTATTTGTTTTTATTTATAAAATTAAAATTATCATTATTTTTAATTAGAGAGATAATAAATAATGAATCAATAAATAAAAATAAGAAACTATAAGTATCAGGAACACGATTAAAAATTGTTTGCAAATTAATAAATCAGTACATTAAGTCTAGCAATTGATGTTAAGTTGAGAGAGATTCGTTTTATTAATATAAAAATTTATAATATTATGTAATATAGCTTTATACATATATTTTATTCTTTGTAGCAATGAGAAATTATATACATATTTATATGTATAATTTGAGTGTCTCTAAGGCCGTGTAGGATCGTATATGTAGCCTTAATATACAGTCAAATTTAATCTGTTATAATCATATTTCTGTTGAAAAATTCAGTTCTAATCCGGCTTTATGGTCAAGGAGATGCGATACAATTCAATAAATCGATCTTTATAATTCTTGTAATAATTATGATATCATACTTGAAAAACTTAGACGAAGTTTACCTTGAAATACGGCTAGAATTGTGTAGCTCGCAATTCAATAATCGATTCTTAACAAAACCTTTGTGTATACATATATTAATGCATATATTAATAATTTTGAAATTTGATATCATCTGAATATTAAACTAGAAAAAATTGTCCAAGTGTGATTTGATGATGATTTGAATAGAGATTGGATTTAAATAGAAATGTGTTTAATTCTAAAAAGATTTTTAAAAAATCATAGATCAATACTAATTTTTTGGCAAGACAAACAAAACTATTTGTTACAAAAACGGTGTGCCAAAGATTGTTGTGGTCAATTATAACTCTAGACTTCAAAAACTGACTCACTTTCCTGAAGGTTCTTATCAGAATGTACATATAATAAGATTTAAATTATAGCGATTTAAATTATTGCGCTGTAATTTATCCTTGTTCTCTAAATAGTTTGACGTCATTAATTTAATTGAGATATAGCTAAACAATAGCAATGTAGATGTGAAGCTAAGTTTCGATAATTACAATGTATTCCGTTTGGATAGATATATTGCAAATAACGATTATTTACATGAAAATGGCATATTAATAGCAATTTATAACAATTCATAACAATTTATTTTATCGCGCTTTAAATGTAACTGTAACATGCGCTGAATATCTTTTTATCGATACACGACTAGTGGCTGTTTCTACCAACGTCGCTTAACATTAATCTTAGTTTAACTCATTCTTTGTTTATATTTTCTAAAGGAACAGTTAGAAGGAGACGAAGAATATGTTAAGCTAAGATTAAAGTTAAACGACATTGGTAGAAACAGGCATAAATCATAAACACATGTCATTGACACTTGTCTCTTAGGCCGGTATTCATAGTTCGATCTTATATTTAAGATTGTCTTAAGTCTGGTCCGAGGTTGACTTAAGACCTCATTCAACCAATCAAATGGCTGCGTAGCATTTCAAACTCGAACTTAAGACGATCTCAAATATAAGATCGGACTATGAATACCGGCCTTAAGCTCGGATTCTTCTGTTTATGCTTCATATTGCCTCTGTGTTGAAGAAATGATGACATAATGCTGATGAATAATGTGACTTAATGCTGATGAATTAATAATCAGAAATTACAACTTGCTTTACACATATTGGCATAATAATTAGAATTATCTGTAATACTTGCCGTTACTACCATATGAATGAACAGGCAAATGTGAACTTGCATTATTTTAACGAATTTAACTTCTATCGGTATTAACATTGTTAATGTAAACAATTCTACATTAGATCTTTTTTTACAATATCTCAGGATTTTCAGTACTAAAGACTTTACGTATTACGATTATTATCACATACATATTGGGTGATACGAATATCTCTCGATATCAGTGAAATTATTTCCCTTACCCCAGTTTACAAATGGAAGTTAAATTTTAGGCAGTCCAATTATAATGACATTAATGATTATCTTATTAATAATGCTGTTGATTTTTTATATAATCGTCTCAATTATGCGATTTCTGCTTAAATTAATAAAGAATTAATTATTTTCGCTTAATATTTAAATTCAAAAATTGAACATTTTAAAATAATATCAAATAAAAAAATTTTATTATAAATTTTTCAGAAGAATTGATTATGATTTAATAGAAAGATGCAACAATATAAAAATATTTCATCTGAAGCAATATGCAGTAAGTGAAAAGTTGTAAAGATTTAAGAAACCTCAGACAAGTAGCTTTTCAAACGGATTACTATTGCGGCGCAATGGTTTCAATTTAATAAAAGATATTTCTACGTGATAAGGAATATTTTATTCATTTAAAAAGATAACACACATAATATCACTCTCAATATATCGAATCATCTCAAGAAAATTATCAGGGAAGTTATTCCGATCATCTCATGTATTTTTGATGTTCGTAGAAAATTCATCCTATTGGAAAAACAATACCGCTAAAAATCATTGGATGGAAGCAAAAAAAATATAAATTATGAATATAAGGAGAATATAAAGAGTCACAAGTTTCGCCCGTTTGGTGGACCTCACGGATCGAATCATTGTGATCTAAATAATATTGATGATGTATTTATCTGGGAAAAATTTCAAGTTGAACATAGGAATGGTTTCAGAGATATGAAGAGTTGTGAAAGTTATCAAAAATCGGCAAGCGAATCCATATATTAACATAAGCTATTAGATCACAATTCGAATTTATAATTTAAGATCCACCAAATGGACCAAAAAACAGATGTTTTTGCAATTGCTCTTCGATAAATTAAACTTTTGATCAAATCGAGAAATACAAATTAGGAATATATACGTACATAGATAATGAAAATTATTATATAGAATATAACATATTATAATTGTGCTATAAGCATGATATGTTCGTTGAATATAAAAAATACTCTCTCTTTTTTATCTCTCTTCTCCCCCCCCCTCTCTCTCTCTCTCTCTCTCGCTCTCGCTGTCTCTCTTCAAATCTTAAAGACTCAAGATCTTAAATATTTTCAGCGACTGATGTTGTCAGAAGAATAAATGTAAATAAATCATCAGAACAGTATCAAAGTTAGCAGTATCAACAGATTAACCATACAGTGACAACGTGGAGAGTTAAATTCATAAGACGTATTAATCCGCCATTATAACAAAAGCTTACATATTTCCCCCCATGGAAGACAAAGAGATCGCACCAAGTTCGTCATATTGTTGGTGTTGTAGAATAGGTACGCAGTTTTATTTTTATGAAATAATCGGAGTTTAATAAATTTTCTTTAGATAGATAATTGCGGATTATAAACTTTTTAATCAGCGTTATGTATTTTGTATTATAAATTTTTATGCGTTCTTTATGCGTGTCTGTAACGCTTTTCATGAGTTACACACACACACACACACACACACACACACACACACACACACACACACACACACACACACACACCCACACACACACACACACACACACACACACACACACACACACACACACACACACACACACACACACACACACACACGCACGCACGCACGCACGCACGCACGCACGCACGCACGCACACGCACACGCACACGCACACGCACACGCACACGCACACATACACATACACACATAAAAGTATGTATCTATTAATTTATTTATTAAAAAGATTGGATATATATTATATAAATTCATCATTATTATTAAAAAATGTATTATGTATATAAATCTGTTTATGATAGATGAGAATAACAGAGGAGAACTCTTGCGCCTATGTAAGTGTGCAGATAAAGTCATACATGTTTATTGTCTGAAGAAGAGAGCAAATACTGTAAACATACCTTATTGCCTATTTTGTGATGCTCGCTATCCATTAGAAAAACGGCCCAAATCATTATTAAAGGTAACGTCACAATACATCTTATAACCGTTGAAATATTGTAGAAAATAGCGAGCTAGCTTTTAGATAAATAAGAAAAATTTTATTTTAATATATATATATATATATATATATATATATATATATATATATTAGGTGTACAACTTTGCTTCCGCCGTTTTCCTATAGATGGCTTTAGCGGTAAGTAGTGGTCAAAATAAATAGATCATAGACGTATTGCAATAAACTTGGGCATCTGTCAACATAACCCCATAGAAACATTAGTCGATTTGTGTCTGCATCATAAAGTTATTCTCGATTGAAAATGTCAGTTTACGAGCCAAATTCTCGTCATTTGCGGGAGGTTTTAATTTTCTGCTTCAATATGAAGAAATCTGCGGCTGAGGCTCATCGAATGCTCTCAAATACTTATGGTGAGGCCGCTATTAATGAAAGAACGTGTCGTGAGTGGTTTCAACGCTTCAAGAACGGTGATTTTCACGTCGAAGACCGGCATAGCGGTGGAAGAGAGAAGGTTTTCGAAGATGCAGAATTGGAGGCATTACTTAATGAAGACTCGTGTCAAAGTCAAGAAGAATTGGCACGATCATTGGGAGTGACTCAACAAGCAATTTCAAAACGCCTCAGACATGAGAATGATTCAGAAGCAAGGAAATTGGGTGCCGTACGAGTTGAAACCGAGAGATGTTGAACGGCGTTTGTTTGCTTGTGAACAGTTGCTTGAAAGGCAAAGACGGAAGGGATTTCTGCATCGCATTGTGACTGGGGACGAAAAATGGGTTCATTACGATAACCCCAAGCGCAGAAAATCATGGGGATATCCCGGCCATGCTTCCACGTCGACGGCCAAACCGAATATTTACGGCTCCAAGGTCATGCTCTGTATTTGATGGGACCAGCTCAGCGTAGTGTATTATGAGCTGTTAAAACCGACTGAAACAATCAGGCGATCGTTATCGAACGCAATTAATGCGTTTGAGCCGAGCATTGAAAGACAAACGGCCGCAATACAACGAGAGACACGATAAAGTGATTTTGCAGCATGACAATGCTCGACCCCATGTTGCGAAAGTGGTCAAGACATACTTAGAAATGTTGAAATGGGAAGTCCTACCCCACCCGCCGTATTCTCCAGACGTTGCTCCCTCTGACTATCACTTGTTTCGATTAATGGCACACGGCCTGGCTGACCAGCACTTCCGGTCTTATGAAGAAGTAAGAAATTGGATCGATTTGTGGATCGCTTCAAAAGATGACCAGTTTTTTCAACGCGGGATTCGTACGCTGCCCGAAAGATGGGAGAAAGTAGTGGCCAGCGATGGACAATACTTTGAATCATAAATGTATAACCAGTTTTTTACAATAAAGCCTCGAATTTCGGAAAAAAAACGGCGGAAGCAAAGTTGTACACCTAATATATAAATAAATTTTATAAATTAAAAAAGATGTTTTCACAAAATGATAAGCCGATATTAGATTTAAGACAAACGCTAAAATCGTTAAAGTCAAAATTCATATATAAACATATGCCACAATAATAATAAAGCGTGGTAACAGAACTTATATTATATTATTTATATGTACGATCAGTTTATAATTTTTTGATATTTTTAAATGAAGATTTTAAACTTTTGGCACATTTTGAAGGGCAGATTGCCTATAATAATTATAAAGTGTGAAGAAATGTTTGATGATAAAGTCAAAAGAATTTATAACTTATACGGAATGATTTATAGATGTAATCATAACAATTCAATAAATAAATTACAGTGTAAAATTAATAAGAGTATATCAAAAAGCAAATAAAATGATAAAATAATTTCTATGATGTTTTATAATTTCTACGTTTGATGATTTTATTTGTAATAATATTAAAATAATTTATTTAAAGAATTATTTTTTCATTAAATGTGTTCATATGATACCAATATAATAATATTATAAAGATGGGAATGAATTCTTTCAGATGCTTCTAAAAGTTTGTGACTATTTTTTTCTGATACTACTTATGATACTTATAAACTACACGATTGGACTAATAATTTATTCAGTGCTATTAGAAGTCCTGGATCTATTAAATGTCCAGTTTCCCTTTATCGTAAAAATCATCGACCAAGGCATATTTCTTTGGTTTATTTATATGACAATGCCTACAATAGTTGACTGGAGTAAAAGGTAAGAGTACATTCGATTAATTAATTAATCTAACTTTTTTGCATTCGTTGAGTTTCAACTATTAAAAGTATATTCACGAAGAACTAAAGTTAAAAAAATAAAGAATTGAAATTAGTAGATCTAATTTTAACAGTAAATTATCTGACAAATTTCGGAATTAATTTTCTTTCTTAAAAAAAATTTAAAAAACGATTAAAGTCAATTATAGCCAATAATTACATCCGAATTGTAAATGATTAAGAAAATTCCTTTCAAAATAAACTACACGAATAATAATCGCATTTCTGTCTCTTAACTGATTTAAAATTTGCTTTTATATAAAAGTAAACTTAAAATTATTAAAAGGAACATATAATTATTATATTATGTATTATTTGAAAAATCATTATTATTAATTAATAATAATAAATATAAGAATTAATCATAAAGATATACAATAAAGATATAAATTAATAAACACAAATGACTTATTTTTAGTACTTTTACTAAAACAAATTTATATTAAATCTAAATTAAAAAATAATCTTTTTAGACTAAGGATGATTGAGATATTTTGTATGCCATGGTATAGCAATTTTATTCATTAAACGGAAACTATTCTAACTTAAATTATATAATTGTAAAAAATACTAAAATATCTTAATAAAAATATAAAACAACATATATTATATAATAAATATATAATAAAGATATAAATTGCTTTTTTTTTACTACTTATATATTTACAGAATGTATAAACATTATCATCAATGGTACAAAAGCACTTATGAATGGAAATTGATAAGACCATCTACTGTTAAAAATATTGAAGAGTACAATATTCAAGAGTGACTAAAATTTAAATTTCTATTATATTTATAAGTTGTAATGCGATTATTATAAAGTTTAAGAAAATAAAACGAGTGAAAATTTCATTATTCATGCATGTTTGTAAGCTGTAATGCTGTTTTTTAAAGGAGATATAAAAAAGAACATAAAAAATGATATAGAAAAACCTCTTTTATAAGATATTTTACATTTTTAACGATACATTAAGAAGCTTATATTATGGACAATACATGTAAATTTAATTGACAAAATTTCTTCTTGTTCATTAGAGAAATAGATTATATCACAATTAATAAAAATTATAAAACATATAAAGATAATAATACAGCTCATGTATATAATATATATTACAAAGTTATAATGTTGTATAATATTATATTATAAAATATTATATATAATATATTAAATAATATTACATTATATATATATATTACATTAATATGTTATAAAGATATAATAATATATAATATTATATGTAATATAAATTATAAAGTTATTAATATTAATAAGGGGAAATTGTGCAAATTTTATATTCTTTGAAATATTAATGCAAATAAGCTCATACAAAAATGATTTATAAAATTTCTTTGATGATGGACACAAAAAGAAATCTTTTATGTGTAAGCCTTTTATATAAATTTTATAAATATAGATTTTGCGCATCTACATATTATTATTCCTTTTATTAATTAAATCTATACTAATAAAATATTAAAAAACGTTTTTTATATTAATATGTATAATATATTGATGATGTAATGTTTTCTTAATGTAATTACGATAAATATAACATTGTAAAAAAATAAATCGCTCATTCTTTTATTTTTATAGTCAATTTTTATAGTCACGTAATTATTCAGTAGACATATCTTAAAAGTATTTCTATTTGTATTACATGATGCAGATATGTTTTTATCAAATGCTAGTATGTGTATGTGAAAATAAATAAATGTATTAGTTTTTCGCTATTTGTTTTCATTTATAGAATTAAATTTATCATTTTTTTTAATGAGAGAGAATGTATAATAAATCAGCAAACATAAAAATAAGAAACAGTAAGCATCAGGAACACGATTAAAAATTATTTGCAAGTTAATAAATCAATACATTAAATCTAGTAATTAATATTTATAAATCGGGAGATTTTTGTTTTATTAATATTAAAATTTATAAAATATTATGTAATATAGTTTTGTTACGTCCAGACCCTGGAATGGATGGGCCGTATGGAAGGACACAACTTACTTACCCCGTGACACACTTTATTCGGGCGTGTGTATGGATCGGGTCGAACGAATGTGAAGGGCCTGACACAGGTCAGCGACCGAAGGTCTCTATAACGCTGCGTTTTTAAGCCTATTCGTTCGGTGGTCCCTTTTCGATAAAGGAATTTAATCCTTGTTACGCGGGATGGGACCTAGTGCGATCTCAGGATTTAGGGAAGAGAACGGGTTAAATAATTAAATTATATATTAAATTAAAAATACATATATTATGCAAAAATAAAGAAAGAAAAATACATCTTAGCTATGCGTGAGTAGGTATCTGTGTGTGTATGTATATATTCACGCAGGTGTTACAATCGTTCGGAGGTCATCAGTCAGAATATACAGGGAAGAATTTACGTTAAGAATTAAAAATTCTGACTGGTTAGTACAATATACATATAATTAATATAATATAAGAAATAAAATAAAATAAAAAGTGAATGTATAATAAAAATATGAATAACGCTTACTCATTAGAAGAAGTATAGAATTCATCGCTTGCGCATATGTGTTATAGTTAGAATTAAAATTTTCTAAATTCGCTCTGAAACACAGGTCTAAATTAAAATACAATAATAAAATTAAGATAAGAGATTCGCCAAGTCTAAGTTCGAAAATTATTCATCTATTTCAACAGTTTCTCCCAAAAATAATGATAATTCAAAGATAAATAATATAAAGAGAAAGAAAAAGGTAATAATAATAATAATAATAATATGAGGATGGGAAATTAAAAGAAAACAAAAGGGAGTAAAGAAAGAAATAGAAATAAAAAGATATATATATATATATATATATATATATATATATATATATATATATAGAAGGGCTGAAACGAGATATAAAGATAGAAAACAAATACTCGCTGTCTCTCCCTTCCTCCTTTCTTCTCACTCTTACTCTCTCGCTCTCTCTTCCTCTCTCTCCCTCTCAAATCTTAAAATCTTAAGGTCTTAAGTATTTTCAATGACTGTTGTTGTTAGAAGAATAAATGTAAATAAATCAAACAATATCGAAGATAGCAGTATAAATAGATTAATCATACAGTGACAACGTAGAGAGTTAAATTCATAAAACTTTCAGATATTAGCCCGTTATTACAACAAAAATTTACATAGAAAAACTTTATCGCTCGATAAATTAATAATATAATTAAGAATGAGTGAATTTGAATTCTCTGATCTTTCTTCTATGACAGATGCACTAAGACCGGAGGATACGTCATCATGTTGGCGTTGTAAAGAAGGTACGTAGTTTTATTTTTATGAAACAATCAGAGTTTAATAAATTTTCTTGAAAGATACTTGCAGAATAAAAATTTTTTAAATCAGCGTTATGTATTTTGTATTATAAACTTTTTTATGCGTTACGCTCATTCATACACACATACACAAACACACACAAAAATATATATCTATACAATTTATTTACTAAAAAGATTGGATATATATATTATATAATTTCAACATTATTATTTAAAAAATGTATTATGTATATAAATCTTTATGTGATAGATGTGACGAGAAATCTCATATCCGCATGTAACTGTGCTAATGTATTCATACACGTTTATTGTCTGAAGGAGATGGCAAATATTGACATACTAAATTGCCCAAGTTGTAAAGCTCGCTATCCATTAGAAAAACGGCCCAAATCATTATTAAAGGTAACGTCACAATACATCTTATAACCGTTGAAATATTATAGAAAATAGCGAGCTAGCTTTTAGATAAATAAGAAAAATTTTATTTTAATATATATATATATATATATATATATATATATATATATATATATATATAGATTTTATAAATTAAAAAAGATGTTTTTACAAAATAATAAGCCAAATATTAGGAAAATTTAAGACAAAGCTAAAATCAGTTAATCATTCATATATAAACACATGCCACAATAATAATAAAGCTTGGTACCAGAACTTACATTATATTATTTATATGTATGATCAGTTTATAAATTTTTGATATTTTTAAATAAAGATTTTAAACTTTTGGCCTTATTTTGAAGAACAAACTGCCTATAATAAGTGTGAATAAATGTTTGATGACAAAGTCAAAAGAATTTAAAACTTAAACGGAATAATTTATAGATGTAATCATAACAATTCAATAAATAAATTACAGTATAAAATAAATAAAAATATATAAAAATACAAAATGATAAAATAATTTCGATGATGTTTTATAATGTCTACATTGATGATATTATTTATAATAATATAATAATAATTGTTATTAAAAGAATTATTAATTTTTTATTAAATATATATCAATCTTTTTAGTAAATAAATTGTATAGATATATATTTTTGTGTGTGTTTGTGTATGTGTGTATGATAGTAAATAAAATTTATAATACAAAATACTAACGCTGATTTAAAAAATTTTTATTCTGCAAGTATCTTTCAAGAAAATTTATTAAACTCTGATTGTTTCATAAAAATAAAACTACGTACCTTCTTTACAACGCCAACATATGACGTATCCTCGGTTTAGTGATCTTCATAGAAGAAAGATCAAGAATTCAAATTCACTATTCTTAATTATATTATTAATTTATCGAGCGATAAAGTTTTTCTATGTAAATTTTTGTTGTAATCACGGGCTAATATCTGAAAGTTTTATGAATTTAACTCTCTACGTTGTCACTGTATGATTAATCTATTTATACTGCTATCTTCGATATTGTTTGATTTATTTAATTTATTCTTCTAACAACAACAGTCATTGAAAATACTTAAGACCTTAAGATTTTAAGATTTGAGAGGGGAGAGAGAGGAAGAGAGAGCGAGAGAGTAAGAGTGAGAAGAGGAAGAGGAAACAGCAGTATTTGTTTTCTATCTTTATATCTCGTTTCAGCCCTTCTATATATATATATATATATATATATATATATATATATATATATCTTTTTATTTCTATTTCTTTCTTTACTCCCTTTTTATTTTCTTTTAATTTCCCATCCTCATATTATTATTATTATTATTATCTTTTTCTTTCTCTTTATATTATTTATCTTTGAATTATCATTATTTTTGGGAGAAACTGTTGAAATAGATGAATAATTTTCGAACTTAGACTTGGCGAATCTCTTATCTTAATTTTATTATTGTATTTTAATGTAGACCTGTGTTTCAGAGCGAATTTAGAAAATTTTAATTCTAACTATAACACATATGCGCAAGCGATGAATTCTATACTTCTTCTAATGAGTAAGCGTTATTCATATTTTTATTACACATTCACTTTTTATTTTATTTTATTTCTTATATTATATTAATTATATGTATATTGTATTAACCAGTCAGAATTTTTAATTCTTAACGTAAATTCTTCCCTGTATATTCTGACTGATGACCTCCGAACGATTGTAACACCTGCGTGAATATATACATACACACACAGATACCTACTCACGCATAGCTAAGATGTATTTTTCTTTCTTTATTTTTGCATAATATATGTATTTTTAATTTAATATATAATTTAATTATTTAACCCGTTCTCTTCCCTAAATCCTGAGATCGCACTAGGTCCCATCCCGCGTAACAAGGATTAAATTCCTTTATCGAAAAGGGACCACCGAACGAATAGGCTTAAAAACGCAGCGTTATAGAGACCTTCGGTCGCTGACCTGTGTCAGGCCCTTCACATTCGTTCGATCCATACACACGCCCGAATAAAGTGTGTCACGGGGTAAGTAAGTTGTGTCCTTCCATACGGCCCATCCATTCCAGGGTCTGGACGTAACAAAACTATATTACATAATATTTTATAAATTTTAATATTAATAAAACAAAAATCTCCCGATTTATAAATATTAATTACTAGATTTAATGTATTGATTTATTAACTTGCAAATAATTTTTAATCGTGTTCCTGATGCTTACTGTTTCTTATTTTTATGTTTGCTGATTTATTATACATTCTCTCTCATTAAAAAAAATGATAAATTTAATTCTATAAATGAAAACAAATAGCGAAAAACTAATACATTTATTTATTTTCACATACACATACTAGCATTTGATAAAAACATATCTGCATCATGTAATACAAATAGAAATACTTTTAAGATATGTCTACTGAATAATTACGTGACTATAAAAATTGACTATAAAAATAAAAGAATGAGCGATTTATTTTTTTACAATGTTATATTTATCGTAATTACATTAAGAAAAACATTACATCAATATATTATACATATTAATATAAAAAACGTTTTTTAATATTTTATTAGTATAGATTTAATTAATAAAAGGAATAATAATATGTAGATGCGCAAAATCTATATTTATAAAATTTATATAAAAGGCTTACACATAAAAGATTTCTTTTTTGTGTCCATCATCAAAGAAATTTTATAAATCATTTTTGTATGAGCTTATTTGCATTAATATTTCAAAGAATATAAAATTTGCACAATTTCCCCTTATTAATATTAATAACTTTATAATTTATATTACATATAATATTATATATTATTATATCTTTATAACATATTAATGTAATATATATATATAATGTAATATTATTTAATATATTATATATAATATTTTATAATATAATATTATACAACATTATAACTTTGTAATATATATTATATACATGAGCTGTATTATTATCTTTATATGTTTTATAATTTTTATTAATTGTGATATAATCTATTTCTCTAATGAACAAGAAGAAATTTTGTCAATTAAATTTACATGTATTGTCCATAATATAAGCTTCTTAATGTATCGTTAAAAATGTAAAATATCTTATAAAAGAGGTTTTTCTATATCATTTTTTATGTTCTTTTTTATATCTCCTTTAAAAAACAGCATTACAGCTTACAAACATGCATGAATAATGAAATTTTCACTCGTTTTATTTTCTTAAACTTTATAATAATCGCATTACAACTTATAAATATAATAGAAATTTAAATTTTAGTCACTCTTGAATATTGTACTCTTCAATATTTTTAACAGTAGATGGTCTTATCAATTTCCATTCATAAGTGCTTTTGTACCATTGATGATAATGTTTATACATTCTGTAAATATATAAGTAGTAAAAAAAAAAGCAATTTATATCTTTATTATATATTTATTATATAATATATGTTGTTTTATATTTTTATTAAGATATTTTAGTATTTTTTACAATTATATAATTTAAGTTAGAATAGTTTCCGTTTAATGAATAAAATTGCTATACCATGGCATACAAAATATCTCAATCATCCTTAGTCTAAAAAGATTATTTTTTAATTTAGATTTAATATAAATTTGTTTTAGTAAAAGTACTAAAAATAAGTCATTTGTGTTTATTAATTTATATCTTTATTGTATATCTTTATGATTCTTATATTTATTATTATTAATTAATAATAATGATTTTTCAAATAATACATAATATAATAATTATATGTTCCTTTTAATAATTTTAAGTTTACTTTTATATAAAAGCAAATTTTAAATCAGTTAAGAGACAGAAATGCGATTATTATTCGTGTAGTTTATTTTGAAAGGAATTTTCTTAATCATTTACAATTCGGATGTAATTATTGGCTATAATTGACTTTAATCGTTTTTTAAATTTTTTTTTAAGAAAGAAAATTAATTCCGAAATTTGTCAGATAATTTACTGTTAAAATTAGATCTACTAATTTCAATTCTTTATTTTTTTAACTTTAGTTCTTCGTGAATATACTTTTAATAGTTGAAACTCAACGAATGCAAAAAAGTTAGATTAATTAATTAATCGAATGTACTCTTACCTTTTACTCCAGTCAACTATTGTAGGCATTGTCATATAAATAAACCAAAGAAATATGCCTTGGTCGATGATTTTTACGATAAAGGGAAACTGGACATTTAATAGATCCAGGACTTCTAATAGCACTGAATAAATTATTAGTCCAATCGTGTAGTTTATAAGTATCATAAGTAGTATCAGAAAAAAATAGTCACAAACTTTTAGAAGCATCTGAAAGAATTCATTCCCATCTTTATAATATTATTATATTGGTATCATATGAACACATTTAATGAAAAAATAATTCTTTAAATAAATTATTTTAATATTATTACAAATAAAATCATCAAACGTAGAAATTATAAAACATCATAGAAATTATTTTATCATTTTATTTGCTTTTTGATATACTCTTATTAATTTTACACTGTAATTTATTTATTGAATTGTTATGATTACATCTATAAATCATTCCGTATAAGTTATAAATTCTTTTGACTTTATCATCAAACATTTCTTCACACTTTATAATTATTATAGGCAATCTGCCCTTCAAAATGTGCCAAAAGTTTAAAATCTTCATTTAAAAATATCAAAAAATTATAAACTGATCGTACATATAAATAATATAATATAAGTTCTGTTACCACGCTTTATTATTATTGTGGCATATGTTTATATATGAATTTTGACTTTAACGATTTTAGCGTTTGTCTTAAATCTAATATCGGCTTATCATTTTGTGAAAACATCTTTTTTAATTTATAAAATTTATTTATATATATATATATATATATATATATATATATTAAAATAAAATTTTTCTTATTTATCTAAAAGCTAGCTCGCTATTTTCTACAATATTTCAACGGTTATAAGATGTATTGTGACGTTACCTTTAATAATGATTTGGGCCGTTTTTCTAATGGATAGCGAGCATCACAAAATAGGCAATAAGGTATGTTTACAGTATTTGCTCTCTTCTTCAGACAATAAACATGTATGACTTTATCTGCACACTTACATAGGCGCAAGAGTTCTCCTCTGTTATTCTCATCTATCATAAACAGATTTATATACATAATACATTTTTTAATAATAATGATGAATTTATATAATATATATCCAATCTTTTTAATAAATAAATTAATAGATACATACTTTTATGTGTGTGTGTGTGTGTGTGTGCGTGTGCGTGTGCGTGCGCGTGCGCGTGCGTGTGCGTGTGCGTGTGCGTGTGCGTGCGTGCGTGCGTGTGCGTGCGTGCGTGCGGGGGTGGTGTGTGTGTGTGTGTGTGTGTGTGTGTGTGTGTGTGTGTGTGTGTGTGTGTGTGTGTGTGTGTGTGTGTGTGTGTGTGTGTGTGTGTGTGTGTGTGTGTGTGTGTGTGTGTGTGTGTGTGTGTGTGTGTGTGTGTGTGTGTGTGTGTGTAACTCATGAAAAGCGTTACAGACACGCATAAAGAACGCATAAAAATTTATAATACAAAATACATAACGCTGATTAAAAAGTTTATAATCCGCAATTATCTATCTAAAGAAAATTTATTAAACTCCGATTATTTCATAAAAATAAAACTGCGTACCTATTCTACAACACCAACAATATGACGAACTTGGTGCGATCTCTTTGTCTTCCATGGGGGGAAATATGTAAGCTTTTGTTATAATGGCGGATTAATACGTCTTATGAATTTAACTCTCCACGTTGTCACTGTATGGTTAATCTGTTGATACTGCTAACTTTGATACTGTTCTGATGATTTATTTACATTTATTCTTCTGACAACATCAGTCGCTGAAAATATTTAAGATCTTGAGTCTTTAAGATTTGAAGAGAGACAGCGAGAGCGAGAGAGAGAGAGAGAGAGAGAGAGGGGGGAGAGAAGAGAGATAAAAAAGAGAGAGTATTTTTTATATTCAACGAACATATCATGCTTATAGCACAATTATAATATGTTATATTCTATATAATAATTTTCATTATCTATGTACGTATATATTCCTAATTTGTATTTCTCGATTTGATCAAAAGTTTAATTTATCGAAGAGCAATTGCAAAAACATCTGTTTTTTGGTCCATTTGGTGGATCTTAAATTATAAATTCGAATTGTGATCTAATAGCTTATGTTAATATATGGATTCGCTTGCCGATTTTTGATAACTTTCACAACTCTTCATATTTCTGAAACCATTCCTATGTTCAACTTGAAATTTTTCCCAGATAAATACATCATCAATATTATTTAGATCACAATGATTCGATCCGTGAGGTCCACCAAACGGGCGAAACTTGTGACTCTTTATATTCTCCTTATATTCATAATTTATATTTTTTTTGCTTCCATCCAATGATTTTTAGCGGTATTGTTTTTCCAATAGGATGAATTTTCTACGAACATCAAAAATACATGAGATGATCGGAATAACTTCCCTGATAATTTTCTTGAGATGATTCGATATATTGAGAGTGATATTATGTGTGTTATCTTTTTAAATGAATAAAATATTCCTTATCACGTAGAAATATCTTTTATTAAATTGAAACCATTGCGCCGCAATAGTAATCCGTTTGAAAAGCTACTTGTCTGAGGTTTCTTAAATCTTTACAACTTTTCACTTACTGCATATTGCTTCAGATGAAATATTTTTATATTGTTGCATCTTTCTATTAAATCATAATCAATTCTTCTGAAAAATTTATAATAAAATTTTTTTATTTGATATTATTTTAAAATGTTCAATTTTTGAATTTAAATATTAAGCGAAAATAATTAATTCTTTATTAATTTAAGCAGAAATCGCATAATTGAGACGATTATATAAAAAATCAACAGCATTATTAATAAGATAATCATTAATGTCATTATAATTGGACTGCCTAAAATTTAACTTCCATTTGTAAACTGGGGTAAGGAAATAATTTCACTGATATCGAGAGATATTCGTATCACCCAATATGTATGTGATAATAATCGTAATACGTAAAGTCTTTAGTACTGAAAATCCTGAGATATTGTAAAAAAAGATCTAATGTAGAATTGTTTACATTAACAATGTTAATACCGATAGAAGTTAAATTCGTTAAAATAATGCAAGTTCACATTTGCCTGTTCATTCATATGGTAGTAACGGCAAGTATTACAGATAATTCTAATTATTATGCCAATATGTGTAAAGCAAGTTGTAATTTCTGATTATTAATTCATCAGCATTAAGTCACATTATTCATCAGCATTATGTCATCATTTCTTCAACACAGAGGCAATATGAAGCATAAACAGAAGAATCCGAGCTTAAGGCCGGTATTCATAGTCCGATCTTATATTTGAGATCGTCTTAAGTTCGAGTTTGAAATGCTACGCAGCCATTTGATTGGTTGAATGAGGTCTTAAGTCAACCTCGGACCAGACTTAAGACAATCTTAAATATAAGATCGAACTATGAATACCGGCCTAAGAGACAAGTGTCAATGACATGTGTTTATGATTTATGCCTGTTTCTACCAATGTCGTTTAACTTTAATCTTAGCTTAACATATTCTTCGTCTCCTTCTAACTGTTCCTTTAGAAAATATAAACAAAGAATGAGTTAAACTAAGATTAATGTTAAGCGACGTTGGTAGAAACAGCCACTAGTCGTGTATCGATAAAAAGATATTCAGCGCATGTTACAGTTACATTTAAAGCGCGATAAAATAAATTGTTATGAATTGTTATAAATTGCTATTAATATGCCATTTTCATGTAAATAATCGTTATTTGCAATATATCTATCCAAACGGAATACATTGTAATTATCGAAACTTAGCTTCACATCTACATTGCTATTGTTTAGCTATATCTCAATTAAATTAATGACGTCAAACTATTTAGAGAACAAGGATAAATTACAGCGCAATAATTTAAATCGCTATAATTTAAATCTTATTATATGTACATTCTGATAAGAACCTTCAGGAAAGTGAGTCAGTTTTTGAAGTCTAGAGTTATAATTGACCACAACAATCTTTGGCACACCGATTTTGTAACAAATAGTTTTGTTTGTCTTGCCAAAAAATTAGTATTGATCTATGATTTTTTAAAAATCTTTTTAGAATTAAACACATTTCTATTTAAATCCAATCTCTATTCAAATCATCATCAAATCGCACTTGGACAATTTTTTCTAGTTTAATCTTCAGATGATATCAAATTTCAAAATTATTAATATATGCATTAATATATGTATACACGAAGGTTTTGTTAACGGGAATCGATTATTGATGAGTGCGAGTTGTACTACTCAACGTAGATTGGATGGAATTTTAATAGATATATATTACTTGTAGTGGCTTGATTATGCATATGGTAGTTACTAATTTTTAGCATATGATTATACGGTGCTTTGAGTATATTAGCTAACGTCCTACGGTTAGCTTTATACATATTTGTTTCGTCTGCAAGTTTTTCTAGCAAATATTATATTTTCCAAGGATTTGGGGTTTTTTGGGGGGTGATTAATTTGTATGGTGTTAGGGATATAGATAATTGGCCGAGGGGTTGGGGGGGGGGGGGAGGATTTTATGGTTTAGGTTTGGTTGGTGTTTTGGATTGTTTTTTGTTTTTTTTTTTTGTTTTGTGTTTAAAATACCAAACTATCGTATGAATAATTACGTATAATATTTTTTGTTTTGTTGTTTTTTTTTGTTTTTTTTTGTTAGCGATTCATATTTATTACAAAAAATTATATTTATATGTATCGCAATTATATCATGAAAATGTTACATCATCATTGTATCATTATACTGCAAAATTATTATAATACACATCAGTATAATATAAAAAAATGTATTTTTCATTATTTTATTGAATATTACATTAATATAGATTTAATTATTAAGAGAAAATGATAATATAGATGCGCAAAATATATATATTTATAATATTTATATATTTATTTTATTTTTGTGCTACAATCAAAGAAAATTTATAAATCAAAAGAAATTTTATAAATCATTTTTGTGTGATAGAATTTGCATTAATACTTCAAGAAACATTAAATTAGCAATATCTGCTTATTAATGTCTTATAATTGTATTCTGCTGAGTGAGTCCGATGAAATGTTATAGCTTAATATCTTTGAAACGGCTGGATGGATTTTGTTTTTGGATTCGATTTTCTGGGTCCCTCCACTTCTTTCCAGCTTTCGCAATCGCTCCCTCGTGAGAGCACCAAACTTCGTTTTTTTTTCATATGGCACTCTCTTCATAAAATTAACGGATTCTACGTTGCTAAAAGAAGTCGGTTTTATTCGAAAAATTTTTTTTTCTAAAATTATTATTTACTGTTGTTAGATCAGGTGAGCGAATTGGCTACTGGATAAGTCCACCACATCCAATCCATCGTTGACCAAACATTTAATTCATCTCATCTAATACCTCTAGATTTCTTTTTCTGAGGATATGTAAAGAAAAAGTAGATAGCACAGTTTCTACTACGAGACTAAAATTTCTAAAGGAACAAATTCGGGCTGCGCATTCATTACACCGGGAATACTGTAATTACACTAAGTGTTCGCAAACTATTGCCCAAAAGCTACTAACAAGTAAAGGTATCCAACTGTCACTCGCGGATTCTAATGAAACTTTGTACACTTGTAAAACTATGCAAAATAATAGACACGTATTTCTTTTTATCTGCGGAGGAGCGATTTTAAGGGCAGAAACAACCCCTTGTATATATGGGGTGGATATACTAACTTCGTATCGCAAAAAATTTAAGTTTCGTAAAAAATTGTTTCAGACAAAAGTCGTAGAGTTTTACAAGATCTATGACTGGGGGCAGGACGAAGGCCACCTTGAATTTTTGATGGGACCCCCGTTGTTTCTACTTAAATGTCTGAATACAACTGTGCACGTAGGGGTATCTATTTTGCATAGTTTTACAAGTGTACAAAGTTTCATTAGAATTCGTGAGTGAAACTTGGTTTTTGTATTTACACTTTTGAACATTTATTAAAATACATGCACTGCATCGATGTCTATTAGATATAAGAATCCAGAATTCGACGCTTCAAACTCCATTTTGAATGATTGTAGTTCGGAAACTAATGATTGTAGGAAAGAATTTTTCTAATCAAAAATGTCTTTTTTAACGTAGAATCTATTAATATTCGTTTTTAGGCAAGGTGACAAAAAAAAAAAACGGAGTTTAGCGCTTCCACCCCACGAGGCAGCGATTGCGAAAAGTGAGAATAAGTCCATGTGAAAGAGCACATCGAACTAAGAAAATCGAATCCAAGAATACTGAAATCCATTCAGCCGTTTCAAAGGTATTAGGCTGTAACACTTTATTTGGCCTACCCTGTATACAATATTGAGCTATATTATATGTGGAATTTTATTATTGTGATGCTCAATGTTTTATCCATAAACAAGAGAAATATTGTCAATTGAATTTAAATATGTTACACACGTATTTTTAACCCTTTAACGTCACAATGGACATTTTTATGACCCCTACTTTCGGCTTATTGTACTCTCTTATTTTCGACTTGGAAAAAAAGTCATGATACAATGAATTTTATAGTTTGAAGGACACTCTTTCCGATGGTGACCATAAAAAAATTAAAAAAAAATTATTAACATTAAAAAATTGCATTTTTATGCAAAAAAACATGATTTTTTAGAGTTAATTTTTTTTTAAACTCAAATTTATCTGACTTTTCACTGCGCAATCAACTTTAAATCGTCACAAGATCGCGTCCTCGATGTCTGATCTTAAAATATCACTGGTTGCGATATTATTTATTGACCCATCAAATCCAAAATGGCGGCCGAAACAAAAAATTTTTTTCTGAAATATTCAGAAAATTTTTTTCTCGCAAACCATTAACTTAACGGAAAAAATGATAAAAATAAAAAATGTTTCGAATTGATCAAAGAATACGTTAAAATTTTTTTCAAAATTTTTTGTCACTTTTTTGATTTTTTCGAAAATTGGAAAATCAAAAAATTTTAAAATGTCAAAAAAAAATTCTGAAAAAATTCTAGCGTATTCTTTAATCGATTTTAAGCACTTTTTATTTCTATCTTTTTTTCCGTAAAGTCAATGGTTGGTGAAATAAAAATTTTTAGATTTATCCTTTTACATGCTTTGCCATTGATGAAAGTGCATGAATTATGTTCTTGATAGGGATAAAAAGTGCTTAAAATCGATTAAAGAATATGCTAAATTCTCAAATTTTTTTTTGACATTTTAAAATTTTTTGATTTTCAATTTTCGAAAAAATCGAAAATGTCACAAAAATTCTAGAAAAATTTTAACGTATTCTTTGATCAATTCTAAACATTTTTTATTCTTATCATTTTTTTCAGTTAAGTTAATGGTTTGCGAGAAAAAAAATTCCTGAATATTTCAGAAAAAAAAATATTTGTTTCGGCCGCCATTTTGGATTTGATGGGTCAATAAATAATATCGCAACCAGTGATTTTTTAAGATCATTTTTTTATGATACGATCTGTGTTTGATTTAAAGTTGATTGCACATTTACAAGTGAGAGAAAGTTGGGTTGGGGGGGAAAATTAACTCTAAATAATCATGTTTTTTTGCATAAAAATGCAATTTTTTAATGTTAATAATTTTTTAAAAATTTTGCATCGAAAAAGAGCGTCCTTCAAACTATAAAATTCATTGTATCATGATTTTTTCAAATTTCGAGATACAATAAAAAAGCCGAAAACAGGGTCATTTAGATGTCCATTGTGACGTTAAAAGTTACATTGTATAAACTTCTTAATATACTGTAAAAAAAATGTAAAATATCCTATAAAAACAGCTTTCCATCATTTTTTATAAATTAAAACGAAATTAGCACATAAGAGTCACAGTGCGGTAGTTAGGGTACGGGGGTAAGCCGACATGAGAAACGCAACAATGTATACATTTATTAATTGTAAAAAAGCGCGGAATCTGATCTGCTGCGATTTCGCACAGCACAATTATAGTACAATATATTTGACGGAATGTTGGAAACAATACGCTTACTAGACCTCCGCGGGATGCAATTTTAGCGTCACCTGGGCGTCGAAACTCGAGAAACAAATTCGTCTATTGTAACGCGTCATAATTTGTAATATATATTGTTAATATCGCGCTGAGGAAGGATCAAAAGATGATCGAAACATTAGCCTTTTTTTATTATTGTAATATGAGTTTGTGATAAACTAATATTGAAGAAAGAAGTGTTGTTTCTTCTCTGTGCTCCAACTACCGCGCATTGGCTCTTATGTGCCATTTTCGTTTTAATTTTTAATTATTTGAATACAAATTTCTAATTATTATCTTTAAATTGTATTTTATTAAATTTTTTTGAAGCAACAGCGTTATAGCTTACAAATATGTAGAGTAATGAAATTTTCACTCGTCTTACTTTCTTAAATGTTATAATAACCGTATTATAGCTTACAAATACACAAGAAAATTAAATTTTAATCACTCTTAAATATTTTGAATAACACTATATCGTTTTGCAAATTTCCATTCATATTTACTTTTATTCATTGCTAGCAAAGTTGACATATTCTGTAAATAGATAAGAAGTAGAAAAAGCAATTTATATCTTGTTATATTTATTATATAAAATATGCTGCTTTACATTTTTATTAAAATAATTTAGTATTTCTACAAGTATTTAATTTAAATGAGAATAGTTTCGTTTAATGAATAAGGTTTACCATGGCATACAAAGTATTTCAATTTGAAACAAAGTCTATCCCACACTACTCCTGAGTCAGTACGAAACGATATCTATGATTACTCGTTTTGCATGGAAAGTTGCAAACCCATATGGAATCATACAATATAGACTTCGTTTCGCGCTGACTCGGGTATGGTGTGGGATGGATACCCGCTCCGCATGGAAAGTTGCAAACCCATGTGAAACCTAGAATTTGGTTTGGGGGTGGACCTTTAAACTTGCAATGTCATTTTCCAATTATAATCGATATATATGTAAAGGTCAAAGGAAATTCAGATGTTCTTGGATACGTTTATTCTTTTATAACTATGAAAGGTCTATCATTGTACATGGCGTCCAAATTCTGTAAAACCTTATAAAAATTCTTTTGTTTATAACTTTTTTAATAAACATCGAGCGACGCCACAAAATCTTTCGGATATTCACTCAGGCCAGTGACATTTACAATATATGTCAACTTGTATATTTAAATTAACGCGTTCAATATTTCGTATATACAAGGTGATTCATATAAAGTGACCGATGTGAATATTAGCTAAAGTTGAAGAGCTATGAAAAAATTTTTTTATACCAAAAGATGTTTGACACAGAGGGGGACATCGTATGGTACAAATGATATTTTTCCCCATAGATGAAGGCATTAAGGAGATTTCAAGTTCTATTTATTTTTTTTTTTTTTTTTTAGAGTGGTACCCCTATTTTTTATTACATATTCTTCTAGCTCATCTCGAGAGCTTTCTAAAGCACTTTAATTAAGTTAGTTTTCGTTAAGTACTTTCCGAGTTATGATGCTTGAAATCATTTCTTAATTTTACATAAACCGTAAAATATCTTGTAAAATATTCATTTTTCGATTATCTTACCTTAATACTTTTACGTACAAAATAGTAATTTCAATTAATTGGTGTAAACAAAACACATAATTATTTTTTAAGAAAAAATATGTAATTGTTAATTACAAATTACATATTTTATCTTCAAAACAACTTAAGGTTATAGGATTGAATATTTTTTACAAGATATTTTACGGTTTATGTAAAGTTAAGAAATTATTTCAAGCCTCATAACATTTCATCATTATAATTACTAAAAACTAATTTAATTATAGTGTTTTGAAAACTCTCGAGATGGCACGAATACCTGTAATAAAAAATAGGGTAAGAGTTTAAAAAATTAAGTTGATCTTGAAATCTCGTTTTTTTTTTTTTTAGGGAAACCATCGTTTATACCATTTTTTTTTTCCTCATTCTCAGAAATCTTATGGTATAAACTTTGTTACATAGTATTTCAACTGTATATCTCACATCGGTCGGGAAGGATATGAATCACCCTGTATACACAACAATCTTCTTAGAAAAATTTAATAGTCTTAAATTTCAATAATATTATATTCTTATTTCAATATTGCAATTATCATCTCAAAAATATATAAAATTATTTAATTCTATTTTAAGTAAATTATAATTTTTGATGTAAAGTGTTATTTTTCTATCTAATATTGACTCCTTTCACTCAAGAAAGATTAAATCTTAAATCATAAGAACACTTTTCTTGATTGAATTATATAAAATGATTTCATTGCAGCAAATTTTCCTTTAATCAACGTATAATATAAGTTCATTTCAAGATTTTCGTGTTAAAACTAAAGATATTTTCAAAACAAGAATGTCCTTTCTGTGTGTGTGTGTGTGTGTGTGTGTGTGTGTGTGTGTGTGTGTGTTCAGTTAAATGTTAATAATCTTTTCAAATATTATTAAAGATTGTATGAAATATTTAAAAGATATATACGGAGATGATATCTACTAATGAATTTTTATGTCTACTAATAAATTTATTTGCAGATCATTATTTGAAGGAATTTCATGTATTTAATAGGAGGATTCATCGTATGTATTATATTGGTTTAAAATATCATAATTTCCCATCCAATATATTTTAATTATCTTATACTTTATAAAAAATATTTATCACATAATTTATAATAACAATATCATTTTAAAGTAAACTTCATCCGAATTTTTCAAATATAATGTTATAATTACCAAAAGAATATATTAAAAATCTATTTATTGAATTATATCGCATATCCGTGGCCATAACATGATTTAACTGAATTTTTTAACAGAAATATGATTATAACAGATTAAATTAGACCATATTATTGTATGCCACGATTATACATAGCTTTAGACACTTAAATTATGCATATAAATGTATATAATTTTGTAGCAACAAAAAAGTATATAAAACTATATTATATAACATTATAAATTTTAATATTAATAAAACAAAAATCTCACGATTTATAAATATTAATTACTAGATTTAATTTATTGATTTATTAACTTGCAAATAATTTTTAATCGAATTCCTTATGCTAACTTTTTCTTATTTTAAAAATTGCCGATTTATTATACATTCTCTCTCATTAAAAAATGATAAATTTAATTCTATAAATGAAAATAAATAGCGAAAAACTAATACATTTATTTATTTTCACATACACATACTAGCATTTGATAAAAACATACCTGCATCATGTAATACAAATAGAAATACTTTTAAGATATGTCTACTGAATAATTACGTGACTATAAAATTTGACTATAAAAATAAAAGGATAGAGCGATTTATTTTTTTAGATTATTTTATTCATAGTTACAGCAATAAGACAATACAACATCACATACATTATACATAAAATATAAAAACCGTTTTTTAATATTTTATTAGTACAGATTTAATTAATAAAAGGAATAATAATATGTAGATGCGCCAAATTTATATTTAAAAAATTTATATAAAACGATTACATAAAAGATTTCTTTTTGAGTCCATCATCAAAGAAATTTTATAAATCATTTTTGTAGGAGATGATTTGCATTAATATTTCAAAGAATATAAAAATTAACACAATTTCTCCTTATTAATATTAATAGCTTTATAATTTATATTACATATAATATTATATATTATTATATCTTTATAACATATTAATATAATATAAGGGTGACCCATTAAGGCAGCCAAATAACTCGAAAACTAAGCCCAGCAAACAAAAATGTTTCAGACAAAGTTGTATGGTTTCGAGGGGGCCATAAGATGGTACCATTGGTTTTGACCTTGAAGAGTCATTTGAAGGTCACGTGAAAGTCACTTCAATTTTTTTTTAAATGGAACACCCTATATATTTTTGCACATTCTTGTAGCTTATCTCGAGAGCTTTCCAAAACACTATAATTAACTACCTTTTCGTTAAGTACTTTTTGAGTTATGAGGCTTGAAATAATTTCTTAATTTTACATAAACCGTAAAATATTTTGTAAAATATTCATTTTTCGATTATCTTACCTTAATACTTTTATGTACAAAATATGAGGAATAAT
>JALHBL010000839.1:0-23898 GCA_023638675.1 Camponotus pennsylvanicus
GCGGGCGTATCCCGATTGGACACGTAACGATTCGACACCGCTCGATTGGACACGCATTATTGGACACGTTTTATTGGACACCGCTCGATTGGACACCGCTCGATTGGACACCGCTCGATTGGACACCGCACGATTCGACACCGCACGATTCGACACTGCACGATTGGACACGCACATTGCACGATTCGACACCGCACGATTCGACACCGCACGATTCGACACCGCACGATTCGACACGCACGATTCGACACCGCACGATTCGACACCGCACGATTCGACACGCACGATTCGACACCGCACGATTCGACACGCACGATTCGACACCGCACGATTCGACACGCACGATTCGACACCGCACGATTCGACACGCACGATTCGACACCGCACGATTCGACACGCATGATTCGACACCGCACGATTCGACACGCACGATTCGACACCGCACGATTCGACACCGCACGATTCGACACGCACGATTCGACACCGCACGATTCGACACCGCACGATTCGACACGCACGATTCGACACCGCACGATTCGAAAGCGCACGATTGGACACCGCACGATTCGACACCGAGTGGGACGGGGTGGGTGCGGGAGGGAAGCCGAAGGCCCCCCCTTGCACCCCCCTGTGTGTGTGTGTGTGTTGAATCGTGCGGTGTCGAATCGTGCGGTGTCGAATCGTGCGGTGTCGAATCGTGCGTGTCGAATCGTGCGGTGTCGAATCGTGCGGTGTCGAATCGTGCGTGTCGAATCGTGCGGTGTCGAATCGTACGTGTCGAATCGTGCGGTGTCGAATCGTGCGTGTCGAATCGTGCGGTGTCGAATCGTGCGGTGTCCAATCGAGCGGTGTCCAATAAAACGTGTCCAATAATGCGTGTCCAATCGAGCGGTGTCGAATAGTTACGTGTCCAAAAGGAGGTCACCCGGTGCAAGCCAATCAAAATCGAGACTTCGGGAGGTGAGGTGCTGTTTCCGCCAATCAGAACGCCCCCCTCCGCCTCACCCGGTCACGCCCACGGCGCCAGGGGCCGAGTGGTGGGGGTTTGTTTTGACGCACCATAGCTGTCCATATTATTATTACTTACGTACCAAAGTAGATTGCTGGCTCGAACTTGCACAACTAATACGTGCATTAGTATTATTACCACTGTCCATTATTGCGGTTTTTGTGCACCCGTTTATCACAATTAAAAATATATTTCACCAAATAAATAATATAAATTTACATATAAAACTATATAATAAATTATCCTTAACACACTTGTTTAACACGTGTGCTTCTCGACCTGCGCTACGATATACGGCTCTGCGCAGATTGTGCGCGCATACATCGAAATATATGCATATGTGCGCATGTCGGATATAATAGGTATCGAAATATATTTTAATAGTTTAATATATTGAGTATAAATTATATAGATCGTTTTAAATATTTTTATATAATTAAAACAGATATATTTTATTATAATAAACATTATATATTTCCAATTATTTTATGTTGACTTAAAACATAAAACATTTATGCAATATTTCATATTGTGTTTCATATATAGAATCGAACCATTTATACGTATATTTATGATACAACTCATTAATGTTATAATTGAAACATTTCATAATTGCTTGTATCGTGAACATTTCGAATGTGATATCACAATTGATATGTACTTTTAATATTTCAAAATTATATTTTGCAAATTTATACAATATGATAGTAAAATAAATGTGTCAAAATTAACATAGATATAATCGTAACTTTGAAATGTTTAGGATATGTATTAACTGCGACATTATTTTTGAAACATTTATAATATTAGTAATTTTGAAATGTTTCAACAGTAATGTTTATGAATTATGTCATAAACATACAAGTGGAAGGTGTCATTTGAAATCTATATGAAACAATTTGAAATATTACATGCACGTTTCATGTTTAGTGGGGAATCACTTACAACGAATAAATTTTTTTCTGATATCATCTAAGTATCAATCATTTTCATTTATTCAATTTTTTAAAACCATATTTTTTAAATAGATTTCAATTATTCAAAATTTAAAAACACCAAATAATTGTAGTTTGTGGAAGAATAGTTTAAAAAAATAATTTTGAACAACTTAAAATTTGAATGCTTAATATGTAAACAATTGATATAAGAAAAAATATTTATTTATTGTACTATATTTATTTCAAATTCTAATAACGTATTAATTAAAAAAAAGTATATGGATTAAGAAATTATATAAAAAATATTTATATTATTATATTATATTTATATTATAATATTATATTGATAAAAAAAGAAAAGAAATTATATAAAGAATACTCACTAATGCGATTTTTTGTAGCATTTAAAACTTCAGATAATTCAATTTTTCCAGGTGTGGTATTTAATACTCACAAAAAATAGCTATCACAAAAAATAGCTATCACAAAAACTAGCTACCTTTATTTACAAAAAGTACTGATATAAAAATTGCGTCAAGTTGGGGTGCAATTTCACTTTAACTTTGTTAGTGTTATTAAATTTTATACATATGTGCTTTTATATAATCCGCTGCTGACAAATAGGTAGAAGTTCCGTTTAAAATCTATTACATTTTTGTCATAAAGAAGAACATTTTTGTTAGAGTTGAATCAATTTTTTATAAAAGATTACGTCAAATGATTTTTAAATCTTCTAGAAAATTAAAATAAGATTAAAAAACTTATTTAAAAATTAAAAATTAAAAAAAATGAAAGATTACGTCAATAATTTTTAAATCTTCTACAAAAATAAAATAAAAGAACAAATTTTTTTAAAAATTAAAAATTAAAAAGAATATAAATTTAAAAAATTTTAAATAAAAAAACTCGGCGCTGCCTAGTAATTATTGAAATAATGCTAGTATGTAATTGCTCATTTATTATTATTGCCAATCAAATTGGTAGCGCGCCGTTTTTTTATTTAAAATTTTTTTAATTTATATTCTTTTTAATTTTTAATTTTTAAAAAAATTTGTTCTTTTATTTTATTTTTGTAGAAGATTTAAAAATTATTGACGTAATCTTTCATTTTTTTAATTTTTAATTTTTAAATAAGTTTTTTAATCTTATTTTAATTTTCTAGAAGATTTAAAAATCATTTGACGTAATCTTTTATAAAAAATTGATTCAACTCTAACAAAAATGTTCTTCTTTATGACAAAAATGTAATAGATTTTAAACGGAACTTCTACCTATTTGTCAGCAGCGGATTATATAAAAGCACATATGTATAAAATTTAATAACACTAACAAAGTTAAAGTGAAATTGCACCCCAACTTGACGCAATTTTTATATCAGTACTTTTTGTAAATAAAGGTAGCTAGTTTTTGTGATAGCTATTTTTTGTGATAGCTATTTTTTGTGAGATGGTTTTTAGATGAACTCGACGCTTTTTCTTTACCTTTTTTTAAAAGGTATTTTTTTAGGGATATCACTTCTTTTTGTATAAAAAATCTTTAAAAATATGTAGCACTTTTACTTTTGTTATATGACTTTATTCTTATATCTTTAAAAATTAGTCTTTTTTTTTATATGTATATGATTTTATATTTGTGTTGCTGAACGTGCATAAGTAACAATTAAGCAGCATTGGCTGTGTCTATTATAGCGAGTATACTGAGTATATACTTAATTTTATATTAATTTAAAGTTTCTTAGTTTTGTGTTTTAGTTTTCTTTTTAATGCAAAGTCTATCTTACTTATGCACGTTCAGCAACACAAATAGTTTATATAAAGCAACACAAATAGTTTATATAAAGCAACACAAATAGTTTATATAAAGTTATAAATTATAAACATAAACGTTATCTTAATATAAAATATTGTACAATAATAACAATATTGTACCGGATTAATGTGATTATACAGTTAATTTTATGTTAAGATAAAGTTTATTATGTTTTTAAAAATATGTAGCACTTTTACTTTTTTTATTAATTTTTTTACTTAATTTTATATTAATTTAAAGTTTCTTAATTTTGTATTTTAGTTTTCTTTTTAATGCAAAATCTTACTTATGCACGTTCAGCAACACAAATAGTTTATATAAAGTTATAAATTAAAGACAAATAGGTTATATAAAATTATAAATTAAAGACATAAACGTTATCTTAATGCGTGTGAAATGCTTTAATACATGAACTTGTATACATGTCGAAATACATAGATATTTTCATTTTACATATACAGGGTGAGTTTTATTATTGCTTGTGTCAATCTTTTTATCATGCGGGAGATTACCGACTACATAATAAATTGATCGGTACATAAATGTCAATTATTTGGATCGACCTTATATATCGAAAACCCAAATATAATGTATACAATTAACAAATTAAAAGCCGAAATTATATAGTATGAATTTATTGCTATTATTATTATTAAAGTTACATATATTTAGTATTATTATTATTATTATTATTATATACATTATATTCGGGTCTTCGATACGATCGATCTAAATAATTGACACATTTAATTTATGTACCGATCAATTTATTATGCAGTCGGTAATCTCCCGCATGATAAAAAGATTAACACAAACAATAAAACTCACCTGTATTTGTATTAAACGCGATTAATTAATTATTAACTTACTTACAGTCAATTCCGACAAACATTTGCACCGTACAAGGCACATTAAAGCACTTGTTGTAACATGTGTTGCGTACATGTGTTAATACGTGTATATATTATCGACAGCGACAGTCGTACGCCAGATCTATCGCCATCTGGTGTCGACAGCGGCAGTCGGACGCCAAATTTTGTTCTATATATATTGTTTGATGATGACCACGACGTGGACGTTTCTTAATCGTATTTTCACGATTTTAGAATTATATATCGCGATATTTCCACTTCTACAGCTCGTAGAGTAAAAATAAAGACACTTTTACTATATAATTCGAACATAAGCTATCGATTAAGCCTAATAAGAGCTCGATCCGTTCAGCGGTTATCGTAATATAAAATATGAAATATGAAATACGTAATATGAAATAATCTGAACTGGTCTCAATTTCCCGTCTCGCGTAAAGAGACACGGCGCGCGTCTTGCTAGAGAGATGAACTCGACGCAAGACACTACCGTGTCTCTTGATTTCCATTGGTTCAAATTTTCCAAGATTTGAAATTGTACTATTGAATTTTATTAATAACTCATACGGCATGTTACCATTGTTGAATTGAGCAATTTTTGGCGGACGTGCCTGAGTACCATCCAAATGAATAATCTATTTTATAAAATGTATTTTAATATTAAAAATATAATTATACATAAATTTTACATAAATTCTTAAACAATTACAAGTTATAAATTAAATATTTTATATTTTAAAAAAATAATATAATAATGTGTATAATTATATTAATATAAATACCGAAATTAAAAGATTATATAAAGAGTAATAGATAAAATACACACATTATTTGTTTAAAAGTATAACACTACATATGTAATTTTATTATAATTATTATGCACATTATTATATAAAATATTATCATTAACCCAGGTAGAAATCGTATCTCGGCACAACCTAGTCCCTAGCTTTCTTTGCTAGATTATTAGCTAGTGATGAGCTAGCCAAATGGCAAAGGTACGAGGTAATTCTGTTACGCAGAAATAACCTAGTGGCTGTCTAGTTAAACGAACCTACCCCATGATGGTGTCCTGAGCTCAGGCCAGGCTTTTTTAATGGGAATAGGTCCGGCTATTCCTACCACCTTGTTCTGGCGTTTTTCAATAATAATTACTTTTCATCGGTTTAATATTTTTTATTGCTATTTTTTTTATAAAATAATTATAATTATTTATTAATATAAATTTTGAAATTAATAAAAGTAATAATTAGGCAACTTCTTCATTTGCAATGTCTTCTTCATGATGACTTGTATTATTTTTTGTTCTCCGTGTACGATGTTGGTCCCAATCCTTAGAATTTGTTAAGACGGTGCCTATTGCAGATATCACCTCTGCCTCTGTTTTTTTGTGTGTTGAGCTTAAGACTTCTGTAAAGAAATTTTTATTCTCTCAGATTTTTTCACATATGACGTTAATTAAAATGAACCACACAACTTCACTTACCTTTGAGGCAATTAAAAAACGTAGGAGTGTTCGTTTTCATGACGCTCAAGTATCGCCGTGTGAATGACACAAAGTCACCGCGCCATATAAACAAACGCTACACTGCCGCGAGCGCCGAATTTTTTATTATCATAAGAAAATACCTAGCAGTAAGGTACATTAGCGATGTTATACCGAGTTAGTGGGGACGATGTAAGTCATGCTAGGTAACGAAACCACAGTATAGGAAAGAACAGTAGGCTCACTCTGTCAAAAAGCGTACTAATACTTGACTCTCGCGCATGACCGAATCGCACAACCAACAATATGGCGGATGTAAACATATGTAATAGCTATAAGATTGTATTTATAACCTCTATCCGTTACTCTTAAATCAGCAAAACGTGATATTTATTCTTTTAAAACCAGAATTTAATATGAATGAAAGAGGTGGATATCGTTGTGCCGTCAAAGGATGCCAAAGTGCAAGTAGTGAGAAACGAGGCATAAAAGAAACTTTGTTTCGATTCCCAAAAGATATAGAAAAGTTAGTTATTATTATGTTACTATTATATTATATATTATTGTGTTACTTGTTTTACTTTTAAAGCCGATTTCATAACCTTTGCATTTAAAGTTGAGCTGAATTTAATTTTTAAACTATATTCTATAATTAGTTGTTAAACAAATAGAAAAAAAATAATATTTTCCTACTTATTGCTTGAAGGTCAAAATTGTGGGTATCAGCCTGTGGTCGAGAAGACTTGTTTTCAAAGATAGCCACACAACTTTATAATAGTTATAGAGTATGCAAACTTCATTTTGCATCTAATATGTTTTTAAATTATGAGAGAACGAGATTGCAATCACATGCCATTCCAAATTATATTGTAAGAAATAATGGTAAGTTATTTTCCAACAATACAATAGCATTAGAATATTAACATTCTAGTAAATACTAGTGAATAGTAATATCAGTAATAATTTCTTACTTAACAATGTAACTCTTACGTACAAAGTATGTTGATATACAGTGCAGGTATATTGTTGAATGAGAAATTATATTTATGTTTCTGTTTGCTTTAGTCTCTATTAGAATTATAGGATATATAATATAAAATATTATAGATCCTCTTACAGATGAAGAAACGAGTTCAAATAATTCAAATGTAGAAACACATTGCACAAATACTTTAAATGTCGTAAATGCACAAGAAGAAAATACTGAAAATATTGAAAATACACAAGACAAAGGCACTGCACTGGATATATTCAATGAAAAGAACCTAGATGTAATACATATAGAAAAAACAAACGCAAAACTATCAGAATCAGGGACACAAACGCCTTTGTCATTATCTTCTATATCTCCACGAAAAGTACATCTTTATCAACAGATAAGAGGCTATAAAAGAAAGATAGCTAATTTGGAATTAGAATTACATAAAGCAAAGAAAATAAAAAAGGAAGATATTCATACATTAGATATGCTACTGGAGAAGTATTTTCCAAAACAGACATCCGAATTTTTAAAAATGCAAGCACGTTTGTTTCAACAAGATCCAAAAGGTAGAAGATACTATAACGCTTCATTCAAACAACATTGTTTATCTATATATTTTTTAAGTCCCAAAGTATACAAAGATTTAACAAATAAATCTAAATTGTTTTGTTTGCCTAGCTGTGCAACTCTAAAAAGATTTACACAAAATTGTTATATATGTCCAGGTTTACAAGAGAACGTATTTAAAATACTAAAACTTAAAATTGATCATTTGCCAGAAATTAGTAAATATTGCATATTTTGTATAGACGAAATGTCTTTGAAATCACACTTATTTTACAATATAACAATAGACAAAGTCATAGGCTTTGAAGACATAGGATATTCACAAAATACTTCACAGTTACTAGCATGTAATGTAGCAGTGATTATGATTAAAGGCATCTGTCAATCATGGAAGCAACCATTATGTTATTTTTTTTTAAACTCCTCGATGAAGGCATATGACTTACTGAAAATTATATCAGAAGCAGTAAGAAAGATAAAGAACATTGGTTTGCAAATTGTTGGTCTTACTTCAGATATGGGCTCTAACTTTTATCAATTAACCCGATTACTAGATATTAATGATAAAACACCATATTTCAAAATAGATGAAGAGAAAATATTTTACTTTTTTGATGTGCCTCATTTGATAAAAGCAATTAGGAACTTATTACTGCAGTATTATGTACATGATGGAGATAAAATAGCTTCATGGAAACATATAGAAAATTTTTATGCAATAGATAAAAAAGCTCAATTTAGAGCGGCTCCTAGATTGACAGATAGTCATATTTACCCAAATAATTTCGAAAAAATGAAAGTTAAATATGCATCACAGGTATTAAGTCATTCTGTTTCAGCTGGTATAAATACGTTTGTTAGTTTAGGATCTTTACCTACGGAAGCTATTTACACAGCAGAGTTTGTAGAGAGATTTGACAAATTATTCGATATTTTAAATTCTTCCAAACTTCACAGCAGTAATTGTAATAAGCAAGCATTCACACATACAAACAAGCAAGTAACTTTTCTAAATGACACAATACAGTTTTTACAACGCATTAAAGTAATTAGAAAAGATGGAAAAGATATAACAAATTCTTTTAAGTCAATAAAATGTTTTATTATTTCAATTAATTCAGTACTACAATTATGGAATCATTTGCAACAGGCATCAGTTTCTATTCAGTTTTTATTTACTAGACGGTTGAACCAAGACAGTTTGGAAAACTTTTTTGGAGCCATACGTAAACAAAGTGGAAACGCATTTAATCCAACGCCAATACAATTTTATTATAGTTTTAAAAAACTATTTTCTATTGATTACATTAAAGTAGAGAGTGGGAATTGCGCGACTGATGAGGAATCAATATTAATCCGATGTCAAGACATTAAAGAAACACAAAATGTTTTTCAAACAGCTTCAGAAGCAACAGAATTTATTAATTCAGATATAGATAAATATGATTTACCAGTAACTGAAGAAAATGTTTTAATTTACATTTGTGGATACTTATTGCGTCGCCTTTTTACAAAACATTTTTGTGAGATATGTGCGTTACTAGCTAAAAGAGACTGTAATTTAGATGAAACTCGTTTATACACTTATTTTAGAACGTATGATAATAACAATGATATTTTTGGCAGTTTATATGTACCAAATGCAATATTTATTAATTATATCACAGAATTGCATACGAAATTTTTTGAAAATATTAATATTATCACTCAAACAAATGTTATGCAAAAGTTTATGCAAATTTTGTGCACTGTTTCGTTCTCTCATCCTTGCCGTGACTTTCCAAAAATGTATTTACTAAAATTATTTATTAGAATAAGATTATATTACATATTAAAATTTATTAACAGAGACTTGAAAACAAAAAAAAGAAGTAGTAGAAAAGCTATTATTTTATGTCATAAATAATGATTGAAACTTTATATTCTATTTGTGTTATGCAATATTTTACTTTTTTGTTTAGAGATATACATACAACGCAGCACATACATATTATATTTAATATATATTTAACATATGTTATATATATTTAATATTTCAAAATTGTGATACCCTATGATGTTGTGCAATATTTATATAATTCTTTTGTGTGTGATATTTATATAATTCTTTATATATTGTTTAATGTTCTTAATATATTATCTATATGTTGAGTAATACTATACATACTATAGTCTTCTAAGACTATAGTATGTATAGTATTCACATATTCTTTTAATACTTAATATAAATCGTTTCCATAATATCCATATGTATTTATAAATCTTCAAATAAACTCAACATCAAAACTTGTTTCGCATTTAGTCTTACACAATTTATTATTAATTTATTATGCTAATTATTCATTATTTCTAAATACTTTTCAGGTTGTGCGCAACATACATTATAAATTCAAATTACAGAAAAGAAGAAGAACAGAATTGGACATAGTATTTGCATTGACATTAATCAAGAATAGATACACATTTGTATATATCTATCGGATTATATTTTTCTTGTTATATATATATACATACATATATATACATATATACATATATAAAGAGACACATATATATTATACATATATACAAACACAAAATACAATGTTACTATATACATTTATACAAGTAAAAATATACAATACAAATATATATACATTAATACTTATACACACATTAATACAATTACTTGTATATAGAAGATAGAATAAATTATATACATCATAATAATTTATAATTAAAAATATTATCTTGATATAAAAAATACTATCAATATCATTGAGATTAGAATGTTATTATTACTATATATACTACATATGTTTCTTGAATTTTTTTATCTCTTTGTAGGTTATTTGTTAATATATGGTTTTTTATATACATTTATTACAATTTATTTAGACTTTATTAATTGGATAATTATTGTATTGTATAATTATTGTATTACACTGAGATTTCAATAAAAAAGTATATTTGAATTAAAAAAAACATTTTAATAAATTTATTTCTTAATAAGAAATAATGTGTATATATGTATTAATTGGTAATTATATAAATATATATTTAATATTGTTATATTAGATATATATCTTTTCTTGATTGTATCGATTACGTCTTTTGAATTGAAGCCCGCGCACAACCAGCAATATGGCGGTCTTTTAGTTATTTAGATCAAAGGTGCCGACATCGAGTGAGCCTACTGTTCTTTCCTATACTGTGACGAAACATCGCCACCACGAGAGTCGCCCTTGCGAGATAATGCAATGCTAGGCACTGGCTCGCCGAAACTCGGTATCTCAATATTAATTTGACGAACCAGAACCAAGCTAGTGCCAGTCTATTCTTATATCGTATTTTCGAACATTGGAAAAACTAGCCAGCCACAATGTTTAATCTCGCATTGCCAAGACTGATTGCTCTATCTGGGTAATATAATAATATTTATAATATATTGTTATGTTATAGATTATGTTATATAATATATTCTTTGTATTATAATATTATATATATTATAAAATAGGATTTTTGGGACAAAAATTATCAATGAAAAATTACATATTATATATGTGAAATATATAATAAATTATATATTATATATATATATATATATATATATGTGAAATTTATATGCAAAAATGCTATTTACGATAAAAAATAGAAATGTTTATTTATATATATATATGTAACATATTTGTATCGTATTAATGTCATATCTATGATATCCATTATATACCAATAATGATTATTTACATATATTCGTATACATTATTTCAATTAATTTTAACTCTCAATGAGAGATTCTCGGGATCAGAATAAATTTTTTTTTATTACACGAAAATTATACAGTAAATATATATAATATTTCATTTGTATATAAATTCACAACTTAAAAAGAATAAGTAATTTGTTTAACACAGAATAACTTATAAGTAAACATTAACTATCATAAAACCTAATGTACAATAAAAACAATATATTGAGAATAAAAGTTAAATATTAAACATCAAGAAAAGAAAAAACAAAGATCTTTCTATTTTTCTCTTTTCCTAATGTTTAATATTTGATTCTTATATTTATTTATTTTATATTAGACCTATTGCGTCTATAAAATAACAAAAATACTGTTAGCGATAAAAACAATATCACTATGTACGGATACTAAATTAATTGTAAGATTGAAAGATTTGATTCAAAATCAAATAATGATGATATAAATATTTCTTTGGACAGTAGATTAAATATATCGACGTATATACATGGCCTTCTACATTATCTTTTTTACACTTTTTATGACATAAAGAATACCTACATAAGAAGATTCACTAATACTTATAAAAATTTATAAAGTTTACCTTTTATCACAAATTGCATATTATATGTGTATATATATATATATATATATATGCATATATTTATTTATTATTTATTTATTTATATTTATAAAGAATATATTTATAGAACTTGAAAAACAAATATATTTCACGAAAACATTAATAAATAAAAAAAATAAAAAACTAAGAAATAAAAATACTTACAGTGTTTACTTTTATATGAGGCTCCACATAATCAATATCATTGTTCCAAGCGACAATTTGAACCCTCTTTCCTTTTCCGTTGTTCAAATAAAATTTGAAGAATTTATACTGTTGTTGCGAGCCCACGCAACGTGGAGATTCGATATTATTAACATAGCCAACAATTTCGCTAATATAATTTAATTAATATAATTAATAATATAATTAATAATAAATTAGAAGGTGCGCACACACACACACACATATATATATATATATATATATATATTGTGACGTGACACTTGGCGGTCCGTCACAAGGATCGCGAGATCCGACCGAGAATGAATTTGGGCCCTCGTTCTCCCCTAATTTAGGGAGAGAGCGGCTATTGGAGGCGAGATTATACTCGCCTCCCGTGCGTAGAAATTTATTTGTTAGCGTTAAGATTAGGCTTAAGAGCGGGCACGATGGGAAACGCTGACGGGATCTCATCCGGTGGCTCAAAATTGAGGAAGAGGTACAGGATACAAGGAAACGGGCGAGCGGAGGCGCCGACTAAAAGGAACACGCCAAGCTAAGTATTATTATTTAATTGCGTCAATAATAAAGTCCACTTAAGACTACCGCTGCCGCCCCTGTAAACATTCACATGCCCAGCAGGTACGAGGAACAATTGCGGGGAAGGCCAACCAGCGGACGAAAACTGACACTGAGACCCCGAGTCGGAGTCATCTCGGCCGGAACAGCGCTAAAGAAGAACATTCTAAATAACGGCGAGTGGCTGTCGAAAGTATCCCTCCTGACGGGCCTCGACGAGAGGAATTATGGAAAATAAAAGAAGAAACGGGGTGCGACAAGCACATGTACAGCCCTGAAGGCCGCAGGATTAAATGGGCCACACGACGATCCTGAGGGTTGCGGAAGCGCCACAGGTGGTCTAGTTACGCATTAATTTGCTGGCGTGATTCCGACGGGCCTTCCGCTCGCCACTGTTCGGCGGACCGGCGAAGGGAACGACGGCCCAAAATTATCGATCCGACGAGTGGATGCCGAGAGCACGGAGAACCGCAAGGAGTCACCGGTGAGACAAGCGTCGACCCCATCTGGCCGTCTTTGTTAATTCATTCAGGTAGAATTAGCTCGAACAATGTCGGTGCCGTATAGCTGCCGTCATTAAATTCATTGTGAAATTCTTTTTCGGCGTTCTCGATATTTGCGTTTTAGAGTACGATGGCCGGCCGAAAGACTTTGTTCGAGCTTTCGTAAAATTAAGTGCCCTCTCTCCCAGTTGCGCGCCGACAGTCACTGTAAATGTTTATTTGTACAATTATTACTGTTGATTGTAAAATTTGCGTTCGTTAAAAGTATTGTAACCGAGCTCATACACACAAAGGTGATTGCGATACTCGATAATCGGCAACTACGTCGCGGCGTCGGCTCGCATATTTCCGAGGCTCAAATCGTTTGATACTTTATTGTTATTTATAATTTTTCATGTCTAGATTCAACCGTCTATGTGAGATACGTCAGTAGTCGCTCAATTCTTTCGTTAAAGCAGTAGATCTGAATAATCGACTCGCATCTATAATCGATTCTGTTAACTGTACGTGTGGCGAGTAGATCTACTATTGTAATTAATTATTTTATTTGCGACAGACGGATGTCATTAAAGGAGCCAAAACCGCGATGTTCATTATTAAAAATTATTTGGGAATTCGTAGCTGCCGGAACTCTAACAAGTTTCGTTTAGCGCGGAATTCCGGGACTTTTCTTTTACGCTTTCTTCCTGCCGCGTGACACGTGATACCGCGGTGATCGCGCTCGAATGCCGGCCCGTCGCTGCCGGCTAATAATCTGATAATCAAGATTATAAAATCGTTCTACATCTACGCGAGTCTGTCTGCCGTTGAAGTTTATTCATATGTTAAATATATTAATTCTTGTTACTAAAATATTGTTTTATTTGCAGCCACCTTGTATTCTCGATCCTTCCTTGTGAATTATTAAAACGGACCGCCCCTCTACCAATTTCGAGACGGGGCTAGCCGAGCGTCCGTCGCGGTTTTTCTGAGAGCTTTGCATTTTTTTTGTGTGTACTGCCGATACGTTAAATTTTATTAGAGTGGTGCGGATTCCCGCACCTGGCGCCCATATATTTTACTTTGGAGAAGAAACACTTTTCTTTTATATTAGAAGATCGCGCCGAAGGTGTGCCGTGGGCCATCACCGGTCATTTAATGCCATTAGCCCTTAATAAATTAACGGTCACAATATATATATATATATATATATATATATATATATATATATATACATATATATACACGATGTTCGTCAACAGATGGGATAAAATTTAAGAAATGATTCTACTTGATAAAATAAGACGAAAATCAAGAGTAACAAAAATTCGATGAAAGCTTCGTTTTTTAATTATAAGTATTTGAAAATTTGTGTGAAAGGTGCCTGAAGCATGGTAATCTGTAAAATTTTTAGCAAGCATAAGCTATATCGATCTCAAAATACTCTGTAACGCAAAAGTGTACAGTGAACTGCCGAGTTTTGGATACCTTTTAAACGAACTTTTAAATATTTATAATTAAAAAATGAAGTCTCTACAGGAATTTTGTTACTTTTGATTTTTGTTTTATTTTATCATGTAGAATTATTCCTTAAATTTTGTCTTACTTGTTGTCAAACACCTTTTATATATTCTACAGATCGAAATAATGTAAAATTGTTTTATAAATTTGTAAAATATATTTCAGATAAAAATTAGAGTTTAAAGAAGAGATCTATTTATTGATTTTATTAGTTTAATCTTAAGTCTTCAAAGTCAAGGCAAAGTTACTTTGAATTTTTTAAATTAAATTCCATACTTTTATTGTATATTCTTTATACTAATAAAAGATTTTATAAAATTAAATCTTAATAAAATCAATTGGTTTCCTCATATATCGTAACTTATAATTTACTTTGTGGACTTCCGTTTCCGGTAGTATAGCAGGTGCCACGTGTAGCGAGAGAGAGTGGATATAGATGGTGAAAGTGCGGGTTAGAGAGTGGTTAGAGGAAGGATAGGGTTGGGAGGAGGAAGCGGAGGTGAGAGAGTGTGTGGAGAGGGCAAAGGGCGAGGGGAGGGATAAGGAATATAGGGAAGAAAGGGATAAGAAGGTACGGTGTAGAGTTGGTGGGTCATAGAATAGTGGTAGTGTAGAGGGTCGAGCGTGGTAGCGGAATTGTAGTGAGCGGCATAGACTAGAGGTGGTATAGAGGGGAGAGCGTAGGTCGGAGCAGTATCGGGAGACAGGGAATAGGCAGTGGGTATAGAGAGGCAATTATAAAAGTGAGAATGGAAGACGATAAGAAGGAGGAGAATAAAAAGAAAACGGGACGGTTAGGCAAGGTAGAGGGAGGAGGGGAGAGAGAGAGGAGCGCAAGTGTGAGCAGCGTGAGGAGCATGGATGAGTACGTGAAGAGGAAAAGGGAGGAGGGAGAGGATGGGAGAAGGAAAGAGGAGGATATTTTTAAAAGGAGTAGGATGACGGAAAGATCGCCGGTAAGAGAGGAGGGGGTAAAGGGTATGTTTAGGGAATTGATGGAAGAGATGCGGGGGATGAGGAAGGAGATGAAAGAACAGAAGGAGGGGATAAAAGAAGAGATAAAAAAGATGAAGGAGGAGATGCAGGAAAGGGAGGAGTGCTGGAGGAGGGAAAGGGAGGAGTTAAGAAAAGAGATAGGGGAGATTAAGAGGAAAATGGAAGGAGTTAGGATGCAAGGGGAAAGAAGGTGGGAAGAAGAGGAAGAGGGAAAAAGGGGAAGGGTAACAAAGAAAGGAGGGGGAGAGCTGGAGGCGAAGATTAAGGGTTTGGAAAGGTGGAGAGAATTAGAGGAAAGGGAGAGAAGGAGGAGGAATGTGGTGGTAAAAGGGGTAGAGGTGAGGGGGGAGGGAATAGAGGGGACAATAAAGAAAAAATGGGAAGAATTGGGAGTAAGTGCAAGGATTGAGGAGATTAAGGAGATAGGAAGGGATAATGGGAAGGAGAGAAAGATGGCGGTAGTCAAGATGGAGGACAGGAAGGGAAAGATGGAGGTAATGAAGAAGAAGGTCGCACTGAGGGGAGGAGTGGTGAGAGTGGAGGATGACTGGACAAGGGAGGAGAGAGCGATGCAATGGAAGCTAGAGGAGATGGCGAAGAAGGAGAGGAGGGACAACAGAAGGGCATGGGTAAGGTATGGAAGGATATGGATGGAGGGAAGATAGTGGAGATGGGAGGAGGGAAAGGAGAGGGTGATTGATGGGAGAGGAGAAGAAAGGGGATGGAGAGGGGGAGATAGTAGAGAGGAGAGAGGAGAAGGGAAGAGGGTAGAGGAAGAGAAAGAAGAAGAGGGGGGAAAGTAGGAGGAAAGGGTGGTGAGGAAGAGGGGAGGAGGAAAAGGAGAGGAAAAAATGGGTTCAGGAAGGGGGGGAAAGGAGAGGGCTTAGAATTGGTTTTTGGAAGGTGGCGGGAGTGAGAGGGAAAGATGAGGAGTTCTGGGAGAGAATTAAGGAGTGGGATGTGATAGGTTTGGTGGAAACGTGGGTGGAAAAGCAGGAATGGAAAAGATGGAAAGGGAGGGTACCAGGGGAGTTCGAGTGGACGATACAAGGGGCGAGCAAGGAGGGAAGAAGGGGAAGAGCAAAAGGTGGTATCTGGATGGGGATCAGAAAAGGATTGGAAGGGGGAAGGGGGAGTGGAGGAGGAAGGGTTAATGATTAAAGAGATAAAATGGGGAGGGGAAAAGTGGAAAGTCGGGACGGTGTACATAAGGGAGAGGTTGGGGAGAGTTCTGGGGAGGTTAAAGGAGGAAGCAGAGGAGAGGAAAGGGGAAAAAGGATGGATAATAGGGGGGACTTCAATGCGAGGACGGGAGAGGGAGGGGCGTTGGAGGACGGAGAGGAAGGAAAGGGAAGGGTATCAAAAGATAAGGGAGTAAATGAGCAAGGGACGGAGTTGGTGAAATGGGTGGAAGGAGAGGGATGGGGCATAATGAATGGGGCGAAAAAGGGGGATATGGAGGGGGAGATGACTTTTACGGGAGGGAGGGGAGAGACAGTAATTGATTACGTGATGGGGGATAGAGGGGCGTGGGAAAGGGTAGAAAGATAGAAGTGGGGAATGAGATAGATTCGGATCATCAATCGGTAACTGTATGGCTGGGGAAAAGGGGGAAGAGGGGAAAAGGAATGAGGGGGAGGGGTGGATGGAAAGAGTGGATTGGTCGGAGGGGGCAAGGGAGGAATTTAGGGAGAGAACAGAAGAGATAGAGTTGGGAAAGGGGGAGTAAATGAAGAGTGGGAAAGGTTGATAGAGAGGATTAAGGAGGCGGTTAGAGTAAAGAAGTGGAGGAGGAAGGGAGGGGGAAGAAAAAGTTGGTGGGATGGGGAGTGTAGAAGGAAAAAGAGGGAGGTGGTGAGGGCTTTGAAAGAATGGAGGAGAGGAAATAGGGGTAGAGAGGATTACAGGAGAGAGAGAAGGGAATATAGGGAGATATGTGAGAGGAAAAGGAGGGAAGAGAACGAGGAATGGTTGAGAGTGGCAAGAGAGGCGAGAACACAAAAGCAAGTGTGGATGGTGATCAATAGGGAGAGAAGAAGGAAGGTGGAGGTGAATAAGGAGATTAGGATGGAGGAGTGGGATAGATATTTTAGAGGGTTGCTGGGTGGTTCAGAGAGGGCAGGGAGAAGGGGAGGAGGGAGGTTAGGAGAGAGGGAAGGGGAGGAGGGGGAAGGGGAGGAAGAAATGGGGTTTGAGGAAGTGGAGAGGGCAATCGGGAAATTGAAAAAAGGAAAGGCGGCAGGGGAGGATGGGATACAGAATGAAGCGTGGTTATGGGGGGGGGCAGGGAGTGAGAAAGGCGATAGGGGAGATCTGTAGGAGGGTGTGGGGAGGGGGAGGATTCCCGGAGAGATGGAAGGAATAATAGTGCCAATTGCGAAAAAGAGGGGGGCGGAAAGGGTGGAGGAACATAGAGGGGTGACGTTGATGCCGACAGCGTACAAGATATATGCAATGGTATTGGCGGAAAGATTGAGAAGGGAGATGGAAGAGAAGGGGATGTTACCAGAGGGGCAGGCGGGGTTCAGGAAGGGAAGGGGGGTGATTGACAACATTTATACCTTGAATTATATGGTGGAAAGGGAGTTAGCAAGGGGGAATAGGATAGTGGCTGCGTTTGTGGATTTGAGAGCGGCATTTGACTCAGTGGACAGGGGGGTTTTGGGAAGGAGTTTAGAGGAGAGGGGGGTGAGTGCAAGATTAAGGAGAAGGATTATGGAAATTTATGAGGAGACGAGGAGCGCGGTAAGGATAGGGGGAAGGGTGGGGAAGAGGTTCTGGACGGAGAAGGGGGTAAGGCAAGGGTGTCCGCTAAGTCCACTGCTGTTCAACTTGTTGGTAGCGGATATAGAGGAGGAATTGGAGAAGGATGGGGTGGGGGGGGTGAGACTGGGAGGTAAGAAACTGAAGGTGTTGGGTTACGCAGATGACTTGGTGATTTTAGCAGAGGAGGAGGAGGGTATGAGATGGATAATGAAAAGGTTGGAAGCATATTTGGATAGGAAGAGATTGGTGCTGAATACGGAGAAGACGAAGGTGATCAGGTTTGGGGGGGAGAGGAAGGAGGAAAAAGGTAAAGTGGTGGTGGAAGGGAAAAGAGATAGAGGAAGTGAAGGAGGTGGGTTACTTGGGTTACAGGTTTAGAAAAGGTGGGGGGCAGGAAGCGCAGGTAGAGGAGAGAATGAAAAAGGCGATGGGGGTGATGGGGCAGGTGTGGAGGATTGGGAAGAGGAGGTTTGGAGGTGATTGGGAGAGAAGAATGAAGATTTTTGAGTGGCTTGTAGGGAGTGTAGTGGCGTTCGGGGCGGAGATATGGGGATGGAGGGAATGGGATAAAATTGAAAGGGTACAGGAAAGATATATGAGATGGGTTTTAGGGTTGGATGGGAGAACGCCGGGGTATATGATAAGGGAGGAAGGGAAAAGGGAAAAGATGAGGACAAGGCTAGGAAGGAGGGCGATGGGATATGAGGAAAGGCTGGAGAAGGGAGGAGGGGGAGAATGGGCGAGAAAATGTTGGGAGGAGATAAAGAGAAGAGGAGAAGAGGGGGATTCAAAATGGGAGAGGCAGAGGAGAGATTTTTATAGGGAGAGGGGGGTGTCAACGGAATGGGTGAGGAGGAGGAGGGAGGAAGGTAGGGAAGTGAGAGAGGAAATAGAGGGAAGGGATATTGAGGTGCAGAGACAGGAGAGATTTGAGAGGGTACAGAAGTCAAAATGGAATAGGTGGTATAAAGAGGTGGGAGTTTTGGGAATTCCGAAGTACTTGAAGGAAAAGAGGAAGGAGGAAAAAATGATAAGGGTGGCGAGGTTTAGATTGGGAAATGAGATGAGGGAAGGGAGATACTGGGAGGGGGAGGAAAAAGGAGGTGTAGGTTGTGTGGATGGGCGGAGGAAACTTGGGAGCATGTGGTGGAGGTATGTATGAGGGAGGGGGAGGAGGGGGGAAGGGATAAAATATTGGAGATTTTGGAGGAGGACGGAAGGGGGGAAGGGTGGATGAAGAAATTACAGGGAAGGAGGGGAGAGAAGGGGATGGGTGGGGGGAGGGGGAAAGAGACAGGGGACGAACAGACGATGGACGAGTGTGAGAGGGAGAGAGAGAGAGAGAGAGAGAGAGAGAGAGAGGGTAGGTGGCGTGAGATATGCGGAGGCAGAGTGCGGCGGTAGAGTGTGGCGATGGCGTGCGGCGGTAGCGTGCGAGATGGCGTGCGGCGGTAGCGGCGGCGATAGCGTGCGGCAGCAGAGTGCGGCGAGAGGTTATGTGGGAGGATGGAAATATTTATGAGAGGAGCGGTGGTCCTCTTGTACCCCGCATAGGGCAAGAATAAAGGAATCTATCTATCTATCTATCTAATTTACTTTGTGTGTGTGTGTGTGTGTGTGTGTGTGTGTGTGTGTATAAACAATTATTTTAATCAATTTTCATTATTCTTTTGTATTTTTTGCATTATTTATGTTACATTAGATATGTGTGTATACATATATATAGACATATATATATATATATATATATATATATATATATATATATATATTAATATATATATATATATATATATATATATATATATGTAAAAAATAAAAAAAAAAAATATAAAAAAAGTTATATATATATATTATATGTATTTTTAATTTAAAAATTTTAGGAAAATGTATGGTGAAGGGGGAAAGAGATATAAAGTAATAGTTTGAGAATTTTGTCATATTAATTGTTAAAAAAAAATATATATATATATATATACATATATAATATACATTGTAAAGAGAAAAATAATATATATTTAATATTTATAAATTATTTTACATGAATCTTTTGTTTGAAATAATCATTTAGAGAAAATATTAAAATAATTATTTTTTTTTAATGAATTAAATAAAATTTATAATTTTAATGTTTTAAAATAGTTTTTCAAAATATTTTATAAAAATTTTTAAAAACGTTTTTAAAAATATTGCTTCCTGATTATGGGATGAAAATATGAAAAATGCACTTTACATATTCTATTCATTCTTTCATATCAATAATTTGTCACGTTTTAAATATCAATGTTTTTCTTTTGTAAATCGTAATGTAAATTATATGTAGAATTATTGTAGATTATCTTCTTAAAATAATTATTGGAAATCGTCTGAATGACACATAAAAGTATTTAAAACGTATAATTAGAAAAATTAATACAAAGAACCATTGCAGCCTTTCATAATATTCATAATATTCAATATACAAACATAATTTCAATTATTTATATAGAAAAAGAAATCTAGACAATTTTTGATCTATTTCTTTTTAACTTAAGATTAAAAATGCAGACATTTTGATTTATTTCTTCTCAATTCAAGATTGGAAATCTAGACATTTCAATCTATTTTTTCTTAATAAATGAAATTGTAAAAAAAGTATTATAATAATACTTTTACATTTGGTATGATGCAACAAGAATATTGATTATGCTGTATATATGGCTGTGTAACATAATAATAATAATGAAAAAACTATTAGTATGATTAAGTAAGCACAATGGACGCCAAAATAAAGAAACTACAAATACACTGTCGTATAAAATTATAATATATAACATAGATGTACAAAACAAAACATGATATTGTATTAGAAACTTATTATAATGAAAAAGTTGCAGAACACCAGATGAAAAATAAGTTACATATTAATACATAAAAATAACGTCAAAAACTCACCTGCTTTGTTTTTAATTTGAACCATTGAGAAAAATGTGAAGTAAATCGAAATGTATAAAGCTCTATTACTTCTATTTGAATATTTGAAATATATTTGTATCAGAACCTGTGAAAGATTTCAATTATACTTTTCATTATTTAATATAGTATTTATATACTTATTTTTTATATAATATAATTTACATATTATATAAATGCATATCTACTTTACACACGTTATACATATTTAAATGAAACATTTGTTAATATATAAAATCAAAATTAAATTTGTTTATTTTAAAGAGTTTAATATTGAATGTTATTGCAATACTTTAGTTTATGACTCCTCTCTCAATAATACAATTAAAATAAATTAAGTAATATATAAAGCTTTATAATATTATTAACCTTTAAAATAATAATTATTTTAATTTTCTTTAAATAAATATTATTACATTTTTACAAATTTTAATAAATTATTTATAAGAATGGTATATTATACATATTATGATGTAAACAATGTTTTATTTATCATGAAAACATATAGAAAAAATAATATCTGATAAAATTGAAGACTCCTGATAAAATTAAAATCAATTGGCATATATTGTAAAAGTATTCATTCACTTGAAAATAAATCGTTTCCAAATTAAGATCAATAAATATACAAATATATAAATATAAGTTTGTGTACATATTTATATCTTTTAAAATTACAAAACTGAAAAAAAAATATATATATATCTATAAATTTTTTCTATAAAATTTGTACATATATCAAATAAAATATAAAAAAATGTAATATTACAAAGATCTTCATTAAATACAAAAAAATATCAAAAAATATTTTCCTTTATATAAAAATTAATATTTTTTGACAAAAAATTTTTTATAAATTACTAACTTATTAATTAACTTATCATCAAACATCGATTAAATTATGTAAATTGAAATTTACATAATCTTTTAATGATATAATAAATCAAATGTAAAAATTAATAAACAGGATCTAAATAAAGTGAAATCATAATATTTTTACGTATATTTATATTAATACGAATAATAAATCAATATTTATATTAATACAAATGATAAATCAATACAATTTATATATATTTCAATCCTTAGTTCAAAATTCTTTTCAATATATAATACCTATATAGGTATATATATACAATAAATGGGTACTTTCCGATTCACGCATGATGCGTATGAAGTACAGAAAATGTATAATATGTGTAACATGAACTATACATTTTTTGTCACTTCATGCGCATCATGCGTGAATCGGAGAGTACCCAATGTCACGTTTCAAAATATAAAAACATGAAGTATCATCCCAAACGTGCGTGATGGCTCGATATTTATATCTTGAAATGTAAGTAATATTGATTCATTGTATACGTATTGAAGAGAATTTGACTTATTTAATTTAGCTTCTTCAGTTATTTTCATATTAAATTACAAAAAATTAAATAGTTATAAAAATAATATTAAATTATATATATATATATATATATATATATATATATATATATATTATAATATTATTTTGAATATGAATTTTAATAAATCTTTATTTCCTATTAAAATATATAAATTCATAAAAAAATAAATAATATAAATGTAAAAATGTATTTATGGTGTGCATAAAACGACACAATCGAACACAATATTTTAGTTGTATGCGACATGTATTTGATAGTACTTGTACGATGTACACACTATATATTACACGGTATTACTTATACTACGATTTTATAATTTCTAACGACAATATCACTAGTTATCGTGTATTGTGCACATACTTTAACGCCAAAAGATGTAGCTAGATTTACGTTTGAATAAAACATATAACACAGTTGCAAGATAACATAAATATATCGGAAAAATTTTTAAATCAAAATTCTACAATTATATTTTTTAGAATAAAACATATAGGAAATATGCAAACTAGATAATAAACTAAACTATTCAATTTTACTTATTTTATTCTTATAATTGTTTAAATATTACAAAATCAATTTATATAAAAAAGTAAGATCCATTTTTAAGAGCTTTATTTAAAAAAAAAAAGGAAATTTTTTAATCTTCAATCTCTAAAATATAAAACTTTTACTTATAAAAGTTACTAAAATTTTTACTTATATAAAAAATAAATATAATACATAATTAGCATCAGCTCAAAATCATCCAATTTTTTTATATGTAATAACTTTTTATATAACATAATTTTTTACAAATTAATAACTCAAGTATATAAATTAATAGATACCTCATGCTATATAGTACATTACAATAAATGAAAATGGAAATCTAGACATTTCGATCTATTTCTTCTTAATAAATTAAATTTTAAAAATGATATAATAATACTTTTACATTTGGTATGATGCAACAAAAATATTGATTACACTGTATACATAACTGCATGTAACATAATAATAATAATGAAAAAACAATTTTTTTATAT